>CANXYI010969139.1:0-11339 GCA_948208565.1 Hura crepitans | reverse complement strand
TTTATATCATTTAAATTAATCTTTCTAATTTATTTTATCTAAATTAAATTTTCAAATTATAATTGTATAGGGTTAATAACAGTAGAGTTTAATTAAATTAAATTGATTTTGTAAAAAAATTAAATTGAACAAATAAAATTTTGTAGACTCATCATATGAAGTAATTAGTTGAGAGTCAAATTTTCTTTTTTGTTATAATTTTTTATTTTTTAAAAAATTAAAAATAATTTATATCAAATCAATCTCATCTTATTGTATTTAATGCTATGATTTAGTCAATTGAAGAATAAGAAGACAAAATGATTTATGTAGAAAATGGAGAAAAAAGAGTAAATAAATTGGATTAAGTGTGAAAAAGAAAATAGAATGAGTTATTACACTCTAATCTGAAACAGTTAATAATAGTAAATTCCTAATAATTATGATTTTCTTTCCCTAATAATTCTTTCAAATTGAAATCCTATTAAATATTTTTTGCTTTTTGCAGCCATCTGGAGTCATCCTTAACCAAAAGAAATTTTGGCTTCATGATTTTCTTAGGGGCTGTTTTTATCATAAATGTGTATGGCAGTGGTCAAGAGATTTTTGCATGGCCACAGTTAAACAGGGCATTCATGAGTACCCACCACCACTATCATCATCCTCTACATTGGCCTATATATCCAATCGTGTTCAACTTCTCCACTTAGATAACCACCCTTTCAGTTTTTACTTTACCTTCACCCAAATAAAATTACGAGGAAAAATTAAAAATACAATAGAACTTTAATTTGTGATTTTCTTGACAGCAAATTCTTTCTGTAGTTGATCTCTATAGAAATACTGAATTTTTTTTTCAACTTTTGAAAATGGTGTTATTATTATAAATATTAAAACATACAATTCTTTTTGCAAATTAAGATTTAGGTATATAAAAATTGTTAAATACAAAATTTGGTGATGATATTTAGATATTATTGGCATAATTAACATAACATAAAAAATTAATATCAGAATTGAAAATAAGTGAGAGTATTTAGGAAGAGATTTATTATGTATTGCAAGGTTTTAAAATCAATAGGAGCATATCAATAAAAAAAAAGGAATAACTCATATAAGACAGAATTGAATCTCTATCCCTCTTTTTCTATTAGCATGGATAGGATTGTAGACTTGTAAGTAGGCAAATACCAATTACCAACTCACTTGTGATGATTACTTCCTATATTTTATAGGTCTTTATCATCAAAGCCGAAAGTCCAAATAATTCATAAAAAAAAATATTAAATTAATCCTTCAAATATATTAATTGCAGTAAAGAGTACATGCGCAATGCATAATTTCCTTCCAAAATAATTTCTTTTTTTTAGGAGTAAAAAAGATTGAGATGATTGCATCACCCTATGAGAGAGCCAAGAAGTTGACTTGGTGAGATATGATTGGACAACATGATGCTATACACGTGAAAGGGTTGGAAAAATTCTACTTCAATGGATGCTCTTTCTATTATTTTTTTGTTAAAAAAAAAAAATCATAAGGTGAAATTGTGATGTTATTGGCAGAGATTATGGTCTTTACATTAGATGTCCCACAGGTAAAAATTTGGTGATTGTGTTTTATTTTGAAGTAGCTGGGTGTTGTGGCCATGGGCAATCGGGGATATGATCTCATCAAATGTTTGAAGGCTTTAAGTTCTACTTTCTGAGGTCAGACTTAATCATATCCCATAATTCCAATCCCCTGCATGGCTAATGATGAGAATTTACATTATTATGGTTTTTCAAGCAAACCCCCAATTGAACCCATCCTGCACGTGAGCTTAGGCTAAGCTTTAGGGTTTGATTATTTCGTTTTAGAGAGGCCATTTTAGGGACCACACTTGCTGCTGAATCCCCAATTCAAACTTAACTCCTATGCAATCCTCTGCTAGTTCACATAATTTGATTTGGATTAAAGATTTAAAAAAAAAAAAACATTTAGCTTATAACTTTTTTTAATCAAATTTATATATTTCAGATGTCAAATAATGTAAAAAAAATAGTTACTAACTGAAATGACTTTTTGGTGAAATTCGAACTTTCCTATTTAAATGGTCATTATTAGTTTAATAGCAAGGTATAATTAAATAAATGGAATGATATAGGTTACATTTGGATATCTAGAAGGAAACAAAAATGGAAGAGCATGCTTAATCCTCCATAATTTATAATTTTATATTTTAAAAAGATATTTAAACTGTAAAATTAATCACATTATACGACAATCTTGAATTTAAATATGACCCTTTTCTTTTTGATCGGAAAAACAGTATTATATTCTAAGTAGATTTTAATATCTTGAATTATTAAATTATGAAATATTAAAATCTCTTAAAAATTGATTAGTAATCATCTGGTCTAAGGAAAAGATTTAAAAAGAGACAAAAGAAATGTTACGAGGGAACGTTCGTTCTCTAACTTCTTACGCAGGCTTTTTTTCTAAAAAGCACACGTCAAACGCAGATGGGCTTTTAGAAGTTGAAACCCAGGTCCTGCTTTAATTCGGCTCAAAATCCATATCTTCAAATATTTTCCCCTCCTCTCCTCCACCCTATAAATAAATAAATGATCTGCTTTTTAAATAAAATCATTTTCTATAATATTAAAACTACAAGGATAATGTATTTTAAAAAGATGTTTAAAAATGCTATGAGGGAGAGTTTGAATACTTTCTCAATTAATTAATCGTTTAATTTCTATACTGTTAAATTTTAAATCAAAGTTTAGATGATGCATAATTTGCTTCAAAATCAAACTTTTGAATTAAATTAGCATGTAATTTTTCATTTTAGACCATTCCACTCCAATTCGTTCTATAAGATTCCTTTTTTTTTCATTGTTCTTAGTAAAATTCTAATTTGATCCAACAATAAAATTTTTGGGGAGGCTAATAATTAAATAAAAATTTGGACCGAATGCCACCCTAAACCACTAAGGAGAGGTATCATATGGGTAACGAGTGTTGCTGTAAATGTTGTTCCAGCAAGGTAAACAACATGTATCAATTAGGGTCCGAGTAACTTCTTCCCATTTAACAATATATATATATATATATTTTCTAGTCATTAATTTAAGAAGAAAAATCCAATAATTGCACAGTGAAAAAAAAAGAAAGAAAGAGGCTTAATATACCCATCTTAACTGACAATAAAAAATAAGAAAATAAAAAGGCAAAACTACCAGATTAATTACCCATTATGCCAAAGGGTTTGTACATTTTTTTTTTCTTTCAACTCATATCTTCATAATTTCGACAAAAAAATGTTCAGATTTTACAAGCAGGTGTTGAGGAGAGGCTAGTTAACCAAACTGAATCAACTATAACATTCTCGTCATCATCATTTCTATGCCACGTCCATAATGCATGAGTTGAATTCACCACTTGAAGTTCTCCATGCCCAAAACTTGACTCTCTGTACATTGAAATTTCTGGTTTTGGATTTATATAACTGCCATTTTTCAACCAACCAAAAATATCTTATTAAAATAAAAGTATTTTAATTATTTCATGTCATGCATTAAAATGATTAATTCAGAAGTCTTAAATTCTTTGTTTTTTACTATGTTGGGCATTTGATCTACTGAATTTCTTATATATATGAAAGTTAATAGGCAATTTTATTTGAAAATGAACTTACTTTCTGGCAGGGCCTTCTCTGTTGCCTCCATCACCAATTACTATATAAATAGGTCCACAATTGTCTGCTTTCCCTTGTTGAACACGAGTCTACAAAAATAACAACACCACAATTTCTTTTTAATTCCATAAATTCATAGACTTGGCATAATTATTTAAGAAAATAAATATTTAAAAACAAAAAGAAATGAGTATGAGAAGCTTACAAATCGCTCATAGGCATGAACATGGCCAGCGAAGACAGCATCAACACGATTCTTATAAATCAAATCTTCCATGTAACCTTTCATATTAACAGATTCAGACTCACCATGATGAGCAGTATTAGAATTATACCAAGGTGCATGTATAAACACTAATATCCATGGAGTTTTTTTTCTATCAATTTTCCCTAAATCTGCTTGCAACCATTTATATTGATCCGAATCTGGATCAAAATCTGTGTATGAGCCCAACATAATGACATGAACACCAGCTACATTGAAGGAGTAATATAAATTAGAAGCAGACCCACTTTCTTGAAATGGCATTGCCCATCTGGCATTGTAGGCTGTGAAGCCATGGGAATGGAGAATTGGGATTTTTTCTACCTCATGGTTCCCTTGGGTGACCATCCACGGCCTCTGGCTAGCCAATGGCTCAACCAGCCTGCCAAATGAGTCCCAGAGAGATTGATCCGTATCTGCATATGATAAATCCCCTGGTACAATCAACACGTCATAATTTGATTTTGATATGTGCTCTAGGGTTGACTTGGTCCAGCCAGTCTGTCCAAGATCACCTGCATTATGAGTTTCACAGTTCATCTTAAGGAATTTGCTTCAAAAGCAAGATATTAAAGAGGAAAAAGGAAATCCACATGAAGATATTGAAAAATAAATTACCTACGATGGCGAAATGGATAGGGAAGTGAGCAGGAGGAGTTTTGAAACTGAATTGGCGGGCTGAGTTAGAGCTGCAAATGTAGAAGTAAACAGTGCTGGGAGTGAGAGGACCGATCACTACATTATGAATTTTGCCTGACCGATAGATTAAATATCGGTAGAAAGAAGAAGTTCCGATTGCTGAATTGTTGAAAACTCCAGGAGATGTACTGTAATTTACTACTGACGGTGCTATATCATCTGTTATCCATGTTATTCTCATACTTGATTCCCCAACCATTGATAGATGCACCTGCAGTACCAAATTTATTTATTTTATTTTCTATTAAAAACTGTTTTAATTTTTTTCTAGCAAATAATTTCATACAAATACAACTGTTTGTAAAATGGGACTTATGCATTGCTGATGTCTGATGCCTACCTAACGACTTATGACATCTCACTCAAACCAAGTAGTGTAAACATCAAGTCTATTTTATTTTAATTCTGTAATCAAAACAAATAATTTCGTATATTAATTATTAAAAGTAAATAAATCATAACTAACAAAAAAACAAAATAAACTAACCATCATTTCCGTCGTAAATGTTCATTGTTTTTGCACCAATCATTATTATTATTATTAAGCTTAAAAAAGAAAATTTCTTTTTTTTTTGGGTAATCAAACAGAAACTAATCCAAACACTCTAGGAAAACAAGTTATAGTACTATTACTATATGTGAGATTATACGCATAATTCCTTAATTTTAGAATTCATAATTTTCTCGGGATATTTTACCAATATGATTTTATTCTCAACAATTGAGAATCATATTAAAAAAAAATGTGATTTTTACAAATTCTTACATAGCATCCTATATTTGAATTTTCATATTATTATTAAATATTTTCTTCAATGAAAGCCAACGAATAAAATATATGACGAAATTCCGGAGATGATGTTCATCAATGATTGTAGAGTTGGCCACAATATTTTTAATTAATTAGCGTGATTTTGATAAACAAGAAATTAAAATGTCGATCAAAGATAAATATATATTTGTAATTACCTGTTGTGGAGTTGTAGAATCGGCATCTTCTAATGGTTTCACAATTACCATATCACGTGGCGGCGGCCGTTTATAAGAATGACTGCCGGAAAAGAATCCGGCCAGAAGGAATGTATATATGTGTAAAAGAGAGAGTGTTCGTTTAGCCATGATATTTCTGATCAAGAAGAAGAAATAATCAGAGAGCAATTAATATGCGAAATATAATTTCCTTGGAAAATGGATTTACTATTTGAGGCAAGCTCTGATTATATTTTTAAGATTTCCCGATTTTGTCGTGGTATATTCGTTAAATCCATTTTTTATCCTTAAAAGTTTACTTTATACGAATCTAAATCAATAATTTTTGAATATAAAATATTACAAAAAAATAAAAAAAAACCTAATTAATCAATTATTTTTGCAAAAAGCTAAGGAAACTTATAGCTCAAAATTATTGCATGGTAACAATCATATATTGTCCAAGCTGAGTTTTTTCTTTTTTTTTTTTTCAGATTTTACAAGCAGGCATAGAAGAGAGGCTAATTAACCAAACTGAGTCAGCAATGACATCCTCATCATCATCATTTCTATGCCAGGTCCACAATGCCTGAGTTGAATTCACCACATGAAGTTCCCCATGCCCGAAACTTGCCTCTCTGAACATTGAAATTTCTGGCTTCGGATTTATGAATCTGCCGTATTTGAAGAGAACATGCATCTCTTAGGAACGACATTGATAATGGCAGACAAGTTTAGGATATTAAAAAATTAATTATTTTTACAATTTTAGAGTGTTAATTTAATTAACATTTTAATCCAAAGGTGCAATTTAATTAAAAGTTACCTTTTGGCCAGTCCTTCTCGGTTGCCTCCATCACCAATTGTTATATGAATAGGTCCGCAATCGTCTGCTTTCTCTTGGTAAACACGAGTCTACAAAACCTCATCCACTTTCATTTAGTAGGTTTGCCATAAATTTAGCCTAAATTTTCTTTGAAAACAAAAGGTTTAATTTCTTAATTGGTTTTCATATATACTGATTTTTCTTTCAGATTTGCTCTAAGGTCAAATATATAAGTATGTACATTAAATCAAAAAAAAAAAAAAGGAGAGGAAGAAGAAGCTTACAAATCGCTCGTAGGCATGAACATGGCCAGCGAAGACAACATCAACTCGATACTGATAAAGCAAAGCTTCCATGAAATTTTTCATATCAACAGTTTCAGACTCACCTTGATGAGCAGTATTAGAATTATACCAAGGTGCATGTATTAACGCTAACACCCATGGAGTTTTTCCTCTATCAACTTTCTTTAAATCTGCTTCTAGCCATTTATACTGATCCGAGTTTGGATCAAAATCCGTGTACGAACCCAACATAATCACATGAACACCAGCTACCTCCAAGGAGTAATAAAGATTGGAAGTGGACCCACTTTCTTGAAATGGCATTAGCCATCTAGCATTGTAAGCTGTGAAGCTTCTGCTATGGAGAATTGGGATTTTTTCTTTCTCATGGTTCCCTTGGGTGACCATCCATGGCCTCTGGCTGGCCAGTGGCTCAACCAATCTGCCAAACGAGTCCCATAGTGGTTGAATCGTATCTGCATATGCTAAATCACCTGGTACAAGCAACATGTCGTACTCTGATTTTGTTACGTGTTGTAATGTTGTCCTCGTCCAACCGGTCTGTCCAAGATCACCTGCATTTTTTTTATTTGATGCTTGAACGTAAATTGCATTACATTAAATTTTTAAATATTTATTTTAATACACGTTGAATTCAAAAGGGATTTAATAGCATTAAAAAATAATAATTAAGGCACTTAATCTAATTTTAATAAAAATTAAATCTAATAGATCCTAAAATAAAAGTAAGTATCCGATGTAATACAATAAAAATTGAGGGACTCAGAGGAAAAATATATATAATTCGGAAATTTAAAAATTTTTTGGAAAATATTGTGTAGGCATAATAAGAAAATTAGCACATATAATTAAATTACCGACAATGGCAAACTTGGTAGGGAACTGAGAAGGTGGGGTTTTGAAACTGAACCGGCGGCCTGAATTACTGCTGCAAATATAGTAATAAACAGAGTTTGGATTGAGTGGACCAATGACTACATTATGAATAAAACCAGATTTATAGAGTACGTAACGATAGGAAGATGAAGTTCCAATAGCTGAATTGTTGAAAATTCCAGGAGATGTACTGTAATCTACTATGGCTGGTGCTGGATCATCTGTTATCCATGTTATTCTCATTTTTGATTCCCCAGCAATTGATACATGCACCTGCAACAATAAAAATTATTTAAGTTTTATTGAGCACTAAATGTTTTTTCGTGGTGTGTTTTTAATTAATCAATTTAAAAAATTATATCGAGCTCCATATATTTAATTATAAATTTAAATATCTATTTGATTTGACTTGAATTATATAAGAAAATTGCATTTCTAATGACCCGTCGTGACCAAACTCTGAATTCTTGCAATTTTTAGGATTACTTCTTTTCCTTAAAAGGGAACTGTCTAAGCAATGGCACGTAGCCATCCATGGCATCTCATGAAACCGAGTAGTTTAGTCAGTGTGTAATTTGGAATTTTTATTCCATTAAAATTTTATTCTACTTAATTAATATATGTTCGTGACAGATTAAAATTACTTATTAAAGAACAAATATTATAAAATGGAAGTATTTATATATAGAAAAAAAAGGTAAATTATGCTTCTTTTATTAAGAAAATTCATATATAATTTTATTTAGAAATCTAAAGATGATAGAATAACATTTCAGCAGAGAGTACTTAGAGATCTATTTGAATTTTCGAATTAAAATTAAGTGTTTCTCATAAAAATCCAGTGGATGAAATTATTAAAAAAAATAGAGAAATTTAAGAGAGGATATAATTAACTAGAAATCAAACTGTTAATTAAGGGAAGAAAATATAATAAATCACCTGTTGAGGGGTTGTGGAATCATAATCTTCTGATAGTTTCACATAGACGATTGGACGTGACGGTGGCCGGTTATAGGAATGACCGACGGCGAGAACCAAGGCAAGTATGTGTAAAAGAAGCAGTTTGTGGGCAGCCATGGTTAGTTCCGATGAAGCCAAAATAATCAGACAGCAACTTATGGGGCCTCCTGTCTGTCTACAACATGTGAACAGAGAAGAAAGATACCTTGTAACTGTTTCTTCCTTGTATTATGCTTCTTTTTGGATATGGATTTATTATATATATATGCTACTTTCTTTAATATTTTTTTTTCATTTTTCTGATTGGTAATATTTTCCTAATTAATAATTAACGTGCCTGAAATAATTACTTCCCATATATAAATTTAAAATTTTAAGATCCAGTACGATCTAATAGGATTTTACAAAAAAAAAAGTATTAGGATGCTATTGATTTAATATCAATAATATATTTGCAGCACCTATTCTTGTTCATTCATTCATTTTACTTTTTATATTATTGTTTTCATCGGCCTCATGTACTTTTTTTTCAATTAATTTTCTATAAAATTTAATGTTATCTCACTTAATTTTTGTAATTGATATAAATTTTAAATGAAATTTGTATGAATTCTTAGCATTATATCTACATTTAATTGTTAAATTAGCATGAAAAAAAATTAATTAGAATCAACTCTGTAGAAATAAGTGAAGAACAAAGTAACTACAAAGTGCTTGATATTTTTTAATTAATATTTTATTGTTATTATGAACGAAATATTGATTTTTTTTTTTTTTGGTTATAAGAGAGAACCGAGCCATGTAACTTTAATGTTATAATAAATATTTTTTTTTTTTGCATTTTTGATTGAGTGATGTTGATTTTTAAAAGTTGAATATATTAAGGAAAACAGTTAAAATATTTATATGTGTAAATAAAATGTGATTAATCAAAATAATTAAGAGTAAAAATTAAGAAAATAAAAAATACATAAAATTAATATGATTCGGCATAAGCTTACTTTATGGCAAAAAAAAAAAAGCAAAATTCACCTGAAAGGCATAAGAAAAAAAAATCTTTAAATTTTAAATTTTTACATAATATTTAAGTATAAATTATTAAATGAATAATTAATAAGGTTGAAAATTCATGTAGAATCAAATCCGCCTCATATTAATCTTGAGTAAAATGCATACAGATTAATTTTAATTTTGACTTTATTAATTTTAATTTATACATTGTTTTGTTCAACATTTAGTCACCGTTTGATGACGAGTTTAAACGAAGAGTCAGCTTTTGCGATGCGGCCTGGTTTGTATTATGCCTTTAATTTGTCAGCTTGTTTAGAAACGAGTTTTATCCTCTTGCTTGTTTAATTATTTGCTACTATTTTTGTTCTTATTATACTTTTTTATCAATATCATGGGTAATTGGTCACATATTTCAATTAATTAATTTAAATCAAGTCAATAAAATTCGAATTCGATATTTTACTGAACATAAATAATTTAATTAATTAAGTATTGATATATCACTTCTTTTTTTTTAACTCAATTATCGATGTTCGAAAGTTTATTCATATTAATTAATCTGTTCAATTCATTATAAAAATAATTTTTAGTGCCGATTTTATTCATAGGATTTAAATTAAAAATTACCGAACCATATGAATCAATCAATGATATTGGTGTATCTTCTTCATATTACTATATAGATATTGATATATCTTTTTAATAGTAAATATATACAAATACACGTAGGCTATAATTGATTATCATTAATTTAAGCAGATTTATTTGCTAGTTGGACTTCTTTATTATTATTATTATTATCCATCTTCGATTCCGTCACAAATAGTCAATTTTTATTCTTTTGCACAATTCTAATTCCTACGCAAAGGCAATGTTCTAATTATAACAAATCCAAGTTGGTGAAGCACGTTGCCACAACAGAATTTGTTGCTTACCTTAAACAATATAACAATTATATAATTTTATTCTAACTAACTCCAATCCTTTCATGTTTCAATTAATAAATATTCTTTTAACCTATCTAATAACTAGATTATTGAAGTTTTAAATTATTTAATTTTACATTTGCCTACTAATGAAGAATTTTCATCACTTTTAAAGGGTGAGCTGAAAAGATAGAGATATTTAAAAAATAAAAATTTTTTTTTTTATACTCAATACGAATTTGAATTAATTAAATAAATTTTGAATATTAAATAAATTATATTAAAAGAATTTCATTTGTGAAAGGGACAAATCTTACAAAATCTGTTATATCTCTTTTTAATTGTTGTCTAATGGTTGATTAAGAGGCATAATAATATATTATAAGTTTGATAATCGAATGCTCTTCTGTAAATTTATTTATTTATTTTTATGGGCATCAATTGTTGAACATTTTTTAGTTAAATTTAATTTTTTTTATGTGCACCAATTGTTTGTGTACGCGTGGACATAAGCAACAGGACAGCCAGCTTTGATTGAAGTTGAACACTTTGCTGGGTGGATTCATACATGATATATCTAAAAGGCACATTCTAAGCATATTCCAATTATTTCCTGTTTCCATGATTTTGAAGTTATAATAAATCTATGATTAATTGGATAATATCGCATGTGCAAACCAATAACTCAAGTATTTGACAAATGAATTGATTTCTAAAGAGAGATTGTTATGTATTTATTCTTTTTAAATGAAATTATCAGTTTAAATATTATAAATAAAAAAATTTATATTAAAATTTATTTTTATAATATATTGATTCGATTCAAATTAGATTTCTATATTAAAAA
>CANXYI010969136.1:0-21061 GCA_948208565.1 Hura crepitans | reverse complement strand
TTTACTTTAACTGTAAAACATCGCTTAAGTAAAGGAATAATGTCATAAATTCAAATCAAAGTTTTTTATTAATTTGAGGTATAAATAAGAGTAGAGTTCCGAACCACTCTAGTTTTAGCCCTATAAGGTATTTCTATTTCCCGACTCTGTCGGGTGGTGACTCCTACCTTGTGGTGTCCAACTCACTCCCCCTAAGGTAATCAAAAAGGGGTGGCCCTAGATTCCTTTAGCTTCCTTCTCGTCTTTCGAGACTTAAGGAGTAAGGCCTAAGTTGAGTTTTCGGCTACTTCAATTTGATCATTCTTAGGAAAATCAAAAGGGTCACGTGAAACAGGAGGCCTACGGGTTGATCTTTATTATGCCACTTAGTTATTTTTATTGTGTCTTAGGAGGGTACAGTTGATATCCATTATGGCACACTTGCCGATGCAGTGGCGTAAGTCCAGAATGGGGACTATTACACTAGTTATTATCCCTCTAGATCTAGTGTTTCAAAGTGTCATCTTCGAGTTGGGCCAGAGAAGTAAATCAAATAAATAATCAAACTAATTATGAATGGAATGATTAAGTATAATGGAACAATGTTTCCTTAGCTTTGATAAGATGCTAGTTAAAAGGCATTCTAGACATTTTGCACAGATGTGCTAGATTAGTTTTAATAATTATCTTAAGTAAATATATATACATATATGGCAAGAAGACTACCTCAGGGCATATAAATACCTTAGAGAGATAAAGTTAAGTCGATGTGAATAACTCCTTCAAGAGAAGTAATAAAAATACAGTACAAGGGTATTTTGGTAATTTCCCACTTTTAAGATAGATTAAGTAATTCTTCCAAAGTTGCATGTATTAAGTAACAGTCCTCACTTCAAATGGTTTATTTAAGTCAAAAATGTTATTTCTAGATGAAACAAATACCTTAGGGGTATTTGAGTAATTTGGCACCCCAGTGAATATTTAAATTATTTAATGAAGTAAAAAATTATACTTTTAATTGCGTAAGTAAAAAATAAGATTACACCATGATTAAACTGCTTTAAATTCACCACTGAGTATCTCATATACTAAGCATATTGGTTTTGGTATGTAGGTACACTACAGGAGGACTTACCTCGTAAAGCGTGATGACAGTGATTTAGAGGATGCAGGTGAAGATTTTTGATGAATTGATGTACATTTAGATATCCACATACTTAGGTGGGAATTGGGTAGAAAATGTATTTAAGCTTTGGAAATGTAATGTAATCAAAGGATTATGACTTATTGATGTAATTTAAGTATTTTTATATGTCCTTTGGTGAATGAATATTTATGTATCATGTTATGTTGATTCGAGCCTAAGGCTCTATATTTTTGTATAGGTTTTCTGTGGCCTCAAGCCTGAGTTTGTTGTGTACTAGTTGATGATGATAGGCTGAGAAAGGGGGACCAGATAGGTCCAGGCGTGTTGAATGGTCTACAAAAGTGTTTAACAGGTTTATTTAAATTTTGGGATAAGACCTGGGTAGCTGTTATGCTGCCGAATTTTTAGGCAATACCTAAGTATGATTAGATTTCCTTTGTAAAGGCTACGTAAGATTGGTTCCAACCTAAATAGATTATAGGAACTGACGAAAGTGGTTTTATAGTCAGATAACTTAATCTAAACAAAAGTCAGTAAAAGTTAAATGAATGACCATTAGGGAAATTTTAGGATAGGTGACCTAGCGGGAAATATGCCGTTAATTGGGTTTTGGTGGGAATCCAGAAGGGGGTGTCACAAACCTATTGAATTCTTATTTTCTCTTCATTGGGTTGTCACAAACCATAGTGATCCTCACTGAGAATACTTCTAAGGTATCCATACAAGAATTATGAGAAGAGAAATTACCAAAAATATAAAGGTTAGTAAGGTGTTTTGGTGTTTGGAAAAGAAGAAAGAAGAAGAAAATTATTTCGTAGTAAAAAATCATTTTTCTGTGGAGAGGGGGTTTTTAAACATATGGTGGCTAATTTTTGAGGAATATTTATAGCTTCTTTTATACCCAAGGTCATATATTAATCTTATTAAATTATGGCCAAATTTGGGTTTAAATAGGCCATTTAATCCACCTTGCGCAAAACCCATCTAATAGGCTTAAGTGTAAAGTTTATGGCTTATTTTTGGGCAACAAATTGAAGGCATTTTAAGGTCCAATTTAAATAAGCTCTAAACCTATTTTAAAGGCATTTTAACATTTAAAAGGCTAGATAAAAATTAGATCCCAATTAAATCTCCAACTTAACCTTTAAGGCCTCAATATATCTAGCCCTATTTTAGGCAAATTCATTGAATTGGACTCTAAGGCCAATTTAATTCTTCTTTCTTATCTCTCCAAATTCTAATGACATCTTATGCCATTAAATTACTTAATATAATTTAATATATTAAACCTTATCTAAAATTCTTTACGTGTGTGACTATGGGCTTTCGAAGCATATTGCTAATACATAGTGAATAAGTATTTTCCTTCAACTAGAATTCCAATGATTTAATCTCATTAAATCATAATTAATTCTCAATTAATTATTCAGATATGTATAAGTCATGAGAGGCATCTATGCATGTATCATGAGTACACAAGTGTCAAAAAGTCAAGTGGTTTTACTTAACCCTTTCATACACAATTATAGTGCGATAAACTCCTTTCACCATTCTTCATCTCATCTAAGTTTGAGTATAGACTTGTGTTAACTCAATACTTACTGAAGTATGTTTAATTAAGCCTTGAATATGTTAGTTCTAGTAAAATTATTTTTATTTCAAAAATGCCCCTATAAATCCCATTCACACTTACACTTCACTTTGGCCAAAGTTTGCCAAATAAAGATCATTACTAGAATAGTGAGATAAACTCCCCACTCTATAGTCTGGGGTGGTGAATCCTCTATTGATCACTACCCTATCTTCAAATATTTAATGATATACCCAATCTCCTAGCTATGTATACTTCTTATTCAAAGTAAATGCACCAAAGTCAAAGTATATCATTCTATACTTTAGATAGTCAATGGTCTCAAGTCTAAGGATACTTGCACCATATTTATGATGAGATGCTTTCACTGACATAGATTAATTATCCATGTGAAGATCTCATGTTAGGTCTACAATGAACTAGCTTCCTAGTTAAGCATCCATATGTTAACTCTAAGCATCACCATGCTTACAGCTTGTGAGAATTACTACTGGACCTAGTTGAGAAGTATAGCATGTGATATTTTATCCATATTAACAATGTCCTATCTTGTTAATACTATGACTAGGGATATTTTAGGTATTATAATAATTGCATGCAATAGGAATCTCACTTTATGAACTCTTTCTAATTTCTTATGCACTGTGATTATATACTAAGGACTTTATTACATGGTTTAAGTCATGGCAAGCAAATATAAAAGAAATATATATAAGCACTAAGTAATAAAGAAAAATTCCTTTTTCATTAATAAATGAATTTTTTATGTACATATCACATAAGTGTTCTAAGGCATACAACTAACATATGCTTTAAGCAGGAAGTTCACATTAGCTTTGAGAGCTATAAATATCATATTAAAACTAATGGATGACAAAGCTCTTTTAGCTAGGTTCCAAGTTAAGCAAGTCTTTTACAATGAGTAAAAGATGCATAAAAAGATGACTACAAGCTTATTAGCATTATAAGTTCAATCCAAGGGGGGAAGTCCATAAAGTTTGAAATCAAGAATAATGGATGTTTGTATTATTAGGATCATTTATGTAGCCCAATGTGGAAGAAGTGAAGAAATAAAAATTATAGGAAGTTCATAATTTTCCATATGCTATACATCTTGGTAGCATTAAGATGTATCGAGAATTAAAGACTTATTATTTGTGGCATGGTACGAAGAAAGATGTGTCAGTGTATTTAACCATGTGCCTCATATGTCAACATGTTAAGGCTAAGCTTTAAGTTCCTTTTATTTTTCTTCATCCTATAGCAGTACCTGAATGAAAATGGGGAAGGGTTACCATGGACTTTGTTTTTGATTTGTAATGACAAGAAGTGTGATACAGTATGGGTGACTATGGATAGATTAACAAACACCACTCATTCCAAATGTTCATCATGTTTTTTTCCTTATTGTTGGAATATACCAATATATCATATATGAACACTACTATGAATCGGTCCAAGAATAAAAGACATGATTCATAAGGTCTATAAATGCTACTGGTGCATTCATCAAACCAAAAATCATCATAATGAATTCATAATGCCCATACATTATTTTTAAGGCAATCTTATGCACATCTGCATCATTGACTTTCAAATGGTAATAGCTCGATCTCAAGTCTATCTTTAAAAATACATTTACTCCCTTAAGATAATCAAATAGATCATTAATCCTTAGGAAAGGGTACTTATTCTTTATAGTTAGCTTGTTCAACTGCTGTAACTAATACATAGCCTCATTGACTCATCTTTTTTTAAAAAATAACACTAGTACATGCCATGGTGAAACACTAGGGCATATATCCCTTACCTAGCAACTCTTGTAACTATATCTTTAACTCCTTGAATCTATTGAAGCCATTCTATGAGGTGTAATTAACACTGGCATAACACTTGGCATTAATTTAATGCCAAACTAAACTTTTCTCTCTTATGGCAAACTTGGTAAATCATTAGGAAAGACATCCTAAGAGTCTTTCATAATAGGTGTATCTTGAAGTTTAGTTATTACTTTTTTGGTTTCCTCATATAAGATAGATATGGTTGACACCCACTTTGCACCATCTTTCTTACTAATGTAATGGATATCACATTAGAAAGTAATTCAGATCTCTCTCCCATAATTGTTACTTCATCACCATCAGTTGTCTTAAGAGTTATACTCTTAAGTCCATAACCCACTATCATTTGATGCTTGGATAGCCAGTCCATTCCCAGTATCACATTAAATTAATTAAAGGATAGCTTAATAAGGTCTACTATAAACTCATACACTTAATGGCTTAATGGATAGTTATTGTACACTTTGTTCATAATAACATTATGCCTAAAGAATTGGTAATTAAAATCTTATGTTCAATTGGTTCAGTCTTTAAGTTTCATTTTTGTGATAATACAATGCAAAAGTATAAATGATTAGACTCTAGGTTTATCAGTGCGTGTACAATAGTATCAAAGAGAGAAGTACTAAAAGAATGTAACATGACATTTGGGGCATTTTCCTCCTTTTTAACTTGAATTGCATAAGTAAATGCAGGGGCATGTGACTCTAGTTTTTACATCATCTTAGAGGCCATTTTTTGATCACCTCATAGGTTAGCTTACCCTTAAAACTCCTATCAATTATTGTAGTTGTTCTAGCCACCCTCAACTACTCACTCTTATTTTGCACTAAGGGGCAATATTTCATATTATGGTTTGTGGATTGAAATGTCAAGCACATGATAAATATTTTCTTGTAGGTTGTAACATGTGTCTTACAACAATGCTCACATGGTCTAACTATGGTACCTTTAGCAATTGAGCTTGAAGTATTAGCCACTAATGTTGCTCCTCGATTTCCCTTAATGTTATCTAGATTCCTCATTGTTGAACCCTATGCAGCTGTGCCCTTTTATTTCTTATTGGTCATGTAAAAGGTGTTTTCTTGCCCTTGGCTTCTCTTATTCTATCCATGGTTCATTCTGTTCTAGTTTTGCTCCTTAATATCCTCTAACTCCATGGACATTACCACTAGTTAAAAGAAATCCTTAATTCTATTGGGATCCACACCATATCTAATATTATGGTTTAAGCCATCCTATTAATAAGAAATATTTCCTTAACATATTTAGTCAACCTCAAGAACTCTTTCTCATACTCAAACATAGACATATGCTGTTGCTTGAGATTCAAAAACTCTCAGCATCTAGCTTCCTTATAAGTCTCATTGATGTACATCTTCTAGAACCTATCATGGTAGAACTACCATGTAATGATCTTATCAAGCTTCCCTTTAATTAGCATCTTCCACTAATTGTAGGCCTCTTCCTATAGGAGTGACTTTACATAAATAAAACTTTTTTAATTAGTACACCTCTTATTTCCTCTAGTATTTAGGTGGTCTTCTCTAACTAGTATTTCATTACAATAGAGTCTTCCCTCTTATGCTCCTTAAAATCCTTAACTCTATTAATTTAGAGCCTCTTTATGATATTTCTCCATTTAGGCTTGGGTTGTGATGCTAGAGCCTATGGCTGGGGTGTATTAGTAACAACCTACCTTAATAGCCGTATTAGCTCAAGTAGCATCACATATTAACCTTGAACAAATGGTGCATTTTATGCCATAACTTTCGATTCAATCTTTCATAATGATAGAATTAAAATTAGAAGAAAAAGTGGGGGAACAAAATAGATGTATAGATCGAGTAGAATCGATCAATATGGACAGTGGAGTAAAAAATGAGTATGGGGCAAAATGGTAATTAATTAAAATAACAAGGGAAATTTTGGAAAATGTAGTAAAAGATCCAAAAATAATAAAACATGTAAGAAAGGGGTGAAAATATAATTGTAAAAGTAAGAGGATCATAAAACTATGGAAAAGAAAGAGGTTCGAGACATGGTTCGGGTGAATAGTGACACCAGGCGATGAATAGTGCTTTCTAAGGCCTAAGCAAACTAACTAAACAACATGAGAGGGAAACATATGAATTAATTTTGGGTGAAGTTTGGAATGAAATTGAAGCCATTAAAGTGTTTAAATTCCAACTAAAGTTTTTACCGAAGTGCCTGCGAATAGTAACTTAGTAAAGGCTTAATGATAAAATATTTTGTTTGTACTGAGGAAAATTTAAGAATAGCATTAACTAATGGTCAAAAATTCTAAATAAGGTAATGGCACCTAAATTGGAATTTTTTGACAACAAGAAATAATTTAACAAAATTAATTTAAGATGTAATTACTTAATTAAATTTTTTCCTATTAATTTTTAATCACAATTTTCTTAGGACTTATAGGTATTGTAATAAGGGAATTAATGGAACACTAATAAGATTTAAATAAGGGTTTAAAATGTGTGAAGTAATTTTTCATGAGCATGAAGAAGAGATAAATTATACCAACCGTTGGATTTAACAAGTGGTTACATCCTAACCCTTAATGAGACTAATATATATAGGTTAAATATGAGTTATGTGGAAAAAGGAAAGAAGCCATTTTTACCTCCTTCCACCTCATGAAGCCGACGCCACTCAAGGCTTGTACCCTCTCCATTTATCCTTCTTTAATTCACTTAAATACATATATTAAACCATAATTCCATACTAAATCAACCCTTTAAGACCTCTAGATTAAGAATTAAGGGAGATAAATCAATAGGAGAGCTTAATTTAGAAGAATTGTGAGGAAGTTAATTGAGGCAAATAGTTACCCCAAGTTGGATAAGTGTTGAATTTTGAATAATTTTTTGTAATTGTCTTCAATGTCAAATGAATATTTATAATGTTAAATTCAAGTTTAGAATGTCTTTTAATGTTAAATGAATAATTCTAATGTTAAATTCAAGCTTAGAATCATATGGATTTTTATTAAAATTTTTCTAAGTTATAACCTTGTATGTTTGTAGAGAAAAGGAGTGATAGTTAAGCAAAAGCGAAAGAGAATATGTAAGGAGCATATTTGAAGTCCAAAAATCCTTTTAGTAAGAGTATAAAATGAGATGTGTGCACACATAAATCAAATGTAAAAGTGTGTGAATTACATACTTGAAATGTGTGTTTGATATGTATAAGCTTGTTTGAAGTGGGAGTGATCATACTATAATGTTAAATTTAATGTTTGTGATTTGTTTTAAAGGAAATTGAGTTAAAAACAAATGGAAATAAGTATGTCTTTCACTTAGCTGAATGGTACATAAGGAATTGAAGCTTGTATGCTACTCAATAAGAGTTAGTGATATAGATATGCTAATTAAGTAGTTAGTGTAATGAATGGAATAATGGTGGCATGAAATAAGAATGGTATGAAAGATTTTTTAATATGGTCGAAAGGATTATGCATAAGAAACAAGGGTTAATGTGTAACGCCCATAAATCGGAGCTTTGTGAACAGTACCTCTTAGACTCAAACAATGTTCCTAGGGAGCCGGGACACCTTCATGGGGCCCGAGAATGGGCGTACTGGTCATAAAACTTTGAAGGGCTAGAAAATGGGTAAAATGAATTAATTTAAAATTTTAGCAGAATCAATAATTCCTTTTAGGCCATAAGCTAGTGAATCATAGACTTAGATGGACTTAGGCCAGGAATGACTCGAGATATGCCTGGATAGACTTGAAAATATTATACCTTCAAGGTCAAAAATTCCACTGAGTTCATTGGTGAAGGAATTTTAATTTTTTAAGGTCATTCGGTAATTTTTTAGAAATTTTCAATTTTTTAAGAAATTAGTTAACCCACTTGCCCATGGAATTTTGAGGTGAAATTTTATGAGGCGCTAAATAGACCCAATTGAGGATGTTTAGAATATATGTAATCACTTTTAGAGGTTTAGATGAATTTTCAAAATTGCCCAAAGTTACATCTAAAATCAAGTTTTTACAAGCCGCTCGGGCACCATGTGTTACCACCTGAGCCACCCACTCACTCATATAAGTACCCCTTTGCCACATGGACATCCATTCCATTACCAAATCATCCCCTCCACCATTTGTTCTTTTGCATTACCAACATTATTTCTAGCCAATTCCTCCATTTTTTTCCTTTTTTTCTTCTTAATTCCCACCATTTCCCCATTAAAAATCATCATAAATATGCAAAAAATTATCCCTAAGGTCTTTAGACACCGTAGTTATCCATAAAAGTTGGGAAAAAGTGCATAAATAGGAGATTGGTGCATGGCAGCCTAAGGCTCAATTTGTAGGTAAAGGCTAATTTCCTAGTTTTTATTTTAGTTTTAGGTAGTCTTAATTTTTTTAAGGATTAACCATATTTTTAGACTTCAAATTGGAGGTTTGTGTGATTTTTAGTGAATTTTCTAAGTTAAGATGATATGTAGGTGTAAGAATAATTGATGAGCAATTAAGGAATTAAAGCATCTAAAGTGTGAGAAGGGATACAAGAATTCATTAGGTATGTGAATTTGATTTAATACTAGCATACCATGATGAAATTGTATGTGAATTGCCATGAAAAGTGTATGGAAATGTATGTTTCATCATGTATGTGTGTGGAATATTGATATAAGTATGGCATCATGTTATTTGTATGTTAAAATGATGGTATGTATGTGAATTTGGTGAGAAAAATACATGTGTGTTAGTGGTCATGGTATGGTTGAGAGGTGTAGGCATGGCATGTGTGCGTGAATTATTGGTATAAGTGTGCCATGATATTATTGGCATGTGAATATAATGGTATCTATGTGATTTAAGAGAGAAATGCATATGTATGTGCATAATCATGATATGGTCGAGAGGTATGACAAGGAGGGTATGGCATGTATACATAGTGAGACATGGTAAAAATATGGTATGTGTAATGAAATGTTAGGGTGTGTATGTTTGTGACCATGATGTGTGAATGGTTGAGAGGTGTGCTATGGTATGTCATGACATGACATATATGTATGGCATGGTACATGATGTGTAATGGTAATTCACGTGGTGTGAGAGATGTGTGAGACATATTTATGGCATGAAATATGAGTAAACATATGTATAAATATGGCTTAATGTATGGCAAATAAAGGTAGTGCAAATGTGTTAATAATTTGGTGTAAGAAATGGTATGGAAATGGAATGAAAGAAAAGGACTTAAATTAGCCTAAAAGTGGCCTAAAATGGCTTGAAGAATGGTACATAGTTTGGGCACTTGAGGAAATTGGTTTTTGTAACAATTTATGATCCATATTATTGACACGTTGGGATGAATAGATTGAGATCATATGTGGCTTAGTATGGCATGAAATTGAGACTTGAAATGGCATGAGAAAGAGCCAAATGAATAGTGGCCATTAACCTATAACTATATCCTAAAAAAATTAAATGGACTTGTATTTATGTTATGAAAAATAGATATGTAGAAATTGCTTGTAACTAGGACATATAATGGAGGCATAAAATGAACATAAAAAGGAGCTATAACCATCCATAAATTGACATACAATTGCACTTAAAAAATGGACTTATGACTATCCAGTATAAAAAGTGACCTATAATTGGCTAGTGAAAAATGAGCAGATTAAAATGACCAATAATAGTGTATTAATCACTTAGAAACAAATTAAATAAATGATATGTAATTGAGTAAAAATAATTAAAAGATAGTTCTCCCATTAGTTGGACACCCATTAGATGGGTTGACCAGTCAACTAGGGATTTGCAGTTGCTAGAGGTATTGGTCTTTTTGGGCTTTATCAGTGTGATTATAGAGGTGGGTGCAGCTGCTGAGATCCTGATATTTAGGCCCTACACACTCTAGTATTGGGAGGTCATGGGATTGGTCCCTACTACCCACTTGCTTGATTATGTATATTAGGAGGTCCCACAAGGTTGATTCCTACTATTAACCATAATTGTCTAATGTTTATTTTTGGGATATTGAGAGGCCTACGGCCTGATCCATGCTATCCTTACTGCTTGATATTAGGAGGTTCCTATGAACTAATCCCTACTATCAAACTAGATAGGTGTAGCTACCGAGGTCTTAAATGTGGGACACTACATAACTTTAGATTTTCTTTTTGTCTAATGTCTGAAAGAGTCATCTATATAGCTAGGTCCAAATATTGAAAAGGAATTTAATGAACTAGGACAGTGTGTGATAATAGGACTTATGAACAAATAAAATAATGGCATGAGATTAATAAATTAAATAATAAGATAGTATAATAAAATAATATTATTTTGTAATATAGACTTCATATGATGTAGTATGCACTCATGACATGTGTGATATACATGTATGCTTGCATGACGAGTGTTATTATATCAAATTCACCATTGAGTTTGATACTCAGCGTATCAGTGTTTTAGTGCACATGTAGTAGAAGTGTAGCTATACAGTCTCTATAGATTTTGTAGTGTAGAAGTGTCAGCAACTTTAGGGTATATTTTTGTTCACTTGATGTTTTATAAAGGACACTTATGTATACAATATGGGTTTTAGGCATAGTTAGCACAGTAGCTAAGCTGTCCGTAAATGTTTAGCTTAAAGTAAATGATTGTTAAAAGGCCTTTATCTGAATGTTTTTTTTTATGTGTTTTGATGATTGTGGGCTTGAGGCCCTGTTGTTGTCTATGATATGTGTGGTGATATTAGAGGACCAAAAAGGTCTAGGTGATGACAAGTGTTGATATTATTATTAGAAGTGCTTTTTCACAGGTGTATATTTTTGGAAATGTTACCTAAATAGTCGTTATGGTGCCCAAATTTGTATGGAATTAATTACTGATTGAAAATTGAATTTTTATGGTTGTTATAACCTGTAAAATGATGTTTGAGGATTTGACTAGTGTTTTAGGAAATATATGTCTGATAAATAAATAAAATCATAAGTGTTAAATGAATAAGGCTTTAGAAAAATTTCAAGATGGTGGACCATATAGGAAGTGACATCACCTGTCAGGTTTCTTAATGAATTAGGTAGAAGTGTTACATTGGGTGGTATTAAAGCCAAGTTTATGCTTTCTTAGGTCTTTTACATGAGTGCCAGTGTCTAGGGTTTGATTTTCTAATAAGTTACACTATAATGAGGCTGATAGGTTGTTGTTCTTTTATATTAATCCAAGATGAGTGAAAGAATTCTAGAAGAACGAGGAGAAGAGGTAGCCAGCCATGCTCTTACCACTGTTTAGGGAGTAATAACCAGTATAGCTACACTAGAGCCTAGTGATGCTGCATAATAGCCATAACCATAGCAATAGAAATAGGCTTAAGCATTTCTAGCACTTTTACAGTAGATTATAGATTTGCTGAGACACATATCAGCACCAGCTTTTGTATCTCCTCCACTAGCTCCTATACCTTCCCTACCTCCAATTGTACTATAGAAGAAACATTTGGAGAGAGTTAAAAGGATAGGAGTAGTAGATTTTTTGGCAACCAAGGAAGATGATATAACCAGAGTAGAGTATTGGCTAGAAAGGACACTCAGAATCTTAGAATAGTTAGAATGCACAGAGGAGGAATGTCTAAAGTGTTCTACCTCTCTTCTCTAGAAGGAAGATTTCCATTGGTGGGAAACAACCAAGAAAAGGAAAGTAGTAGTAAATGTAACCTAGGAATTCTTTCTCTAAGAGTTTAAAAAGAGATATATCCCAAAATCTTATAAAGACAAAAAAAAGATAAGAGTTCTTGGACTTAATGTAGGGAAGAAGATCTGTGTCAAAATATGAAAAAGATTTTACAAGATTGAGTCAATATACAGAGGAATTTATACCTATTAAAGAGGAAAAATGCAAGAGGTTCCTAAAAGGCCTTAATGTAGAGTTACACATGAAAATAGCCAACCTGAAGGTTGCACACTTTGTAATTTTGGTAGCAATGGCCTATGACATGGAAGAGATTTTGCAAGAAAAGAGAGACTTATTCCAAAGGAAGAGGCCTTTCACACTAAGTCAGGCTAGCTCAACACCTAGAGCTAGTAAGAGGTAGAGGGAGACCTAGTCTCAGTCTCAACTAGTGCAACAATCACATAGATAGCCTAAGTCGTAAAGGTCTAGTCAGGCTTCTGTATCTAGGCCTCGACCACCTCAAAGAGCCTCTAGTGCCCCAGCATCAGCACCTAGGGGTACACCCTTGACTTGTGAGACTTGTACCAGAAGACATTAGATTCAGTGTTAGAAGACAAGAAGGGGAGAGTGTTTCACTTGTAGGGCTAAAGACCATTACCAGAGGGATTGTCCTCAGAGGTAGACAGAAGCTACCTTAACTTAGGCATCAGTAGCACCCCAAAACAAAGGACAGAGATAGACCAAAGGTAACCAATTGACTAGTAGTTAGAGGACCAGGTCAGAGTCATGGGCTCCAGCTAGACAATATACCATTAGAGCTTGTCAGGAGGTAGAGGCTTTGAATGTCAATATTGGTACTTTTTACCTATTTAATGTGCCAATTTTGGCTTTAATAAATCTTGTATCCACTCACTCTTATATTTACACCACACAAGCACAAGATAGAGGTTTAGAACAAGAGCCTATAGGCATAGACATTCAAGTAAGCAATCCAATCGGATAGGGTGTGATAGTGAATGAAGTCTACAAACACTATCCTCTAGTGATCCAAAAATAGCTATTCCCTACAGACTTTATTCAACTTCCTTTTCATGAATTTGACATCATCTTGGGTATGGACTGGTTATTTAAACATTGGGCTATGGTTGACTTTAAACATAAGAGGTTTAGCCTTCGAATAATAGAGGGACATGAAGCGATAGTTATAGGTGAGAGAAACTCATTAAATAACTTCATCTCAGCTACTATAGCTAGGTCACTCATTCATAAGGGCTATAAAGCATACCTAGCCCATGTGTTTGACATTATTAGTTCTATATGTAGCATTAATAAGATTCTAGTTGTGTCTAAATTTTTTGATGTCTTCCCTAAAGATTTACTAGGATTACCTCCATAGTAAGAGCTTGATTTTGAAATTGAAGTATATCCTGGTGCTTCACCTGTATCTATTACACCATATAGAATGGCACTTATACAGTTGAAAGAATTGAAGGTATAGTTGCACAAATTTCTAGATAAGTGCTTCATTAGTCCTAGTACTTCACCATGAGGAGCACCTATGCTCTTTGTAAAGAAATTAGATAGATTGCTCTGATTGTGTATTGATTACAGGCAATTTAATAAGGTGATTATGAAAAATAAATATCTTTTGCCTAGGATTGATGATCTTTTTTATTAGCTTTGAGGTGTTGATGTCTTTTTTAAGATTAACTTGATATTAGGGTATCATCAACTGAGAATCAAAGAGTCTGATATACCTAAGACTGCCTTCAAAAGTAGATATAGGCATTATAAGTTCTTAGTGATGCCATTTGGACTCATTAATGCTCCAATAGCCTTTATGGGTTTAATGAAAAGGGCTTTTCAACCCTATTTAGATCAGTTTATGGTTATGTTTATTGATGACATTATGTTACACTCTAAGATTAGGGAGGAACATAAACGGCACCTCAGAGTAGTGTTATAGAATCTGAGAGAAGGAATTATATGCTAAACTAAGTAAATGTGAATTTTGGTTGAATCAAGTGGCTTTCTTAGGCCATATTATGTCAATAGAAGGCATCAGATTTGATCTAGTAAGGTTAAAGCTATCTTGGAATAGGAACCTCCTAGTAGTGTTACTGAGATACGGAGTTTTCTAGGATTGGCTAGTTAGTACAGAAGATTCATAAAGGGTTTCTTGATGGTTACAGCACCACTAAATAGGTTGATAAGGAAGAATGTAAAGTTTGGATGGGATGACAAATGTCAGGAGAGTTTTGATAGAATGAAGACAATGTTAACTGAAGCACCTATCCTTTTTCAACCTGAATAAGGGAAGGACTTTGTCATTTATATTGATACTTCACACAATGGACTCGAATGTGTACTAATTTAAGAAGGTAAGGTACTAGCATATCCTTCTAGTCAGTTGAAGCCATATGAGAAGAATTATGCTACTCATGATCTAGAGTTAGTTGCAACTGATTTTGCATTGAAAATCTAGAGGCATTATTTGTATCATGAAAAGTGTTACATCCACATTGATCATAAAAGTTTGAAATATCTCTTTACCCAAAAGGAGTTAAACTTAAGGTAGCGATGGTGGTTAGAAATGATCAAAGATTATGATTACTTGATAGACTATCACTCAAGAAAGGTTAAGGTAGTTCCAGATGCATTGAGCTAGAAGTTCATGTTGACAATGAAAGTAATAAATGTTAGACAGGCCGAATTATAGATCAAGCTTGATTTTAAGTAGCAGACAAAAGAGGCACAGACATGAGATGGATAACTAGTATAAATTATCAATAAAATCAAAGAGAGTAAGACAATGAAATTTGAGCAGGGAGAGGATGGATGTTTATATTACCATGGTAGGTTATGTGTACCTATTATAGATGGCTTAGGACATAGATTTTAAGAGAGGCACATGAAGCTCTCTATTCCATGCATCCAGGCACTATAAAGATGTACTTAGATTTAAAACCTCACAATTGGTGGTTAAGGATAAAGCATGATATAGCTGAATATGTCACCAGGTGTTTAATATGTCAGCAAGTAAAGGCTTAGCATTAAGTTCCTTATAGATTGTTACATCCAATAGCAATACCATAATGGAAATGGGAGAAGATTACTCTGGATTTTGTGATACGATTACCATTGACTAAGAACAAGTGAGATATTATGTGGGTGATTATAGATAGTCTGACCAAGATAGCACATTTTATTCCTATAAGGATAGATTACTCCTTAGAGAAGTTAGCACGACTGGATATTAATGAGATTATGAGACTCTATGGTGTGCTAGTAGCCATCAATTTAGATAGAGATCCTCAATTCACTTCCAAGTTTTAGAAGAAGTTACATGAAACTCTTAGTACTAGACTGACATACAGTATAGCTTTTCAGCCTCAAATAGACGGGTAATTATAATGGGTGATATAAGTACTAAAAGACATGTTACGTAGCTATGCAATAGAGTTCAAAAGAAGCTAGGACTAGAACTTTTCTTTAGCTGAATTTAGATATAATAACAATCATCAAGCTAGTTTGGGAATGGCACCTTATGAGGCATTATATGGTAGAAGGTGCAAAACTCCTTTTTGTTAGAGTAGAGCAAGTGAAAGCAAGATTGTGGGGATTGATTTGATCAAAGATATAGAGGATAAAGTCAAGGTTATAAGAGAGAGATTAAAAGCTACCACGGATTGATAAAAATCTTATTCTGACTTAAAAAGTAGGGATATAGAATATAAAGTGGGTAAGAAAGTTTTCCTAAAAGTATCACCATGGAAAAAGATACTTAGGTTTGGTAAGAAAGGGAAGCTTAGTCCTAGATTCATTAGTCCTTATGAGATTACAGAATGTGTGAAGCTAGAGGCATATAGGCTAGCCTTACCACCTGAGTTATAGCAGATCCATGATATATTCCATGTATCGATGCTTAGGTGATACAAATCTAATCCATCACATGTGATACCTGCAAAAGAGATCTAAGTATAGCCAGACTTGACTTATAAGGAAGGACTAGTGCAGGTTCTAGCTTAAAAAGTTAAACAATTGCAAAATAAAACCATGCCACTAGTCAAAGTGTTATGGAAGCATTACAATATAGAAGAAGCTACTTAGAAAAGTGAAAAGCAAAAGTAGGCTCAATACCCATATGTATTTTCACTAGGTAATTTCAAGACTGAAATTATATAAGAGGGGAAGAATTGTAATGCCCATAAATTAAGGGTTCATAAATAGTACCTCCAGGACTCAAACAGTGTTCCTCGGGAGCCAAGAACCTTTGTGGGGCTCAAGAAGGGGCAGTCATGAAACTTTGAAAGGCTAAAAAATGGGCAAAATAAATTAATTTAAAAATTTATCAGAACCAATAATTCCTTTTGGACTATAAACTAGTGAATCATAGCCTTAGATGGACTTGGACTGGGAATGACCCGGGATGTGCCCAAACAGACTTGAAAATATTATATCCTGAAGGTCAAAAATTCCATTGAGTTCATTGGTGAATGAATTTTAATTTTTTAAGAACGTTCTATAATTTTTCAGAATTTCTCAAATTTTTGAGAAATTCGTAAATTGACTTGTCGATGGAATTTTGATGTGAAATTTTATAAGGCCCTAAATAAGCCCAATCAAGGATTTTTAGAATAAAATGTGATGATTTTTAGAGATCTAAATGAATTTTTAAAATTACTCGACATTACAACTCAATCGTATTTTTGCGGGCCTCTCAAGTGCCATGTGTCACCACCTGAACCACACACCCACTCATATAAGTACGCCCTTGCTATATGGACTTCCACTCTATTGCCAAATTATTCCCTCCACCATTTCCTCTTCTCTATTGCCGACACCATTTATAGCCAATTCCTCCATTTTTTGCCTCTTTTTCTTCTTAATTCCTTACCATTTCCTCACCAAAGATCACAAAAAATATGCAAAAAAATTGTTCCTAAGGTCTTTAGACACCATAGCTATCCATATTAGTTGGGAAAAAGGGCATAAATGAGAGATTTGGTGTATGGTGGCGTAAGGTTCAATTTATGGGTAAGGGCTAATTTCTTTCTTTTTATTTTAGTTTTAAGTAGTCTTCATTATTCTAAAAATTACCATATTTTCAAATTTTAAATTGGAGCCTTGCGTGATTTTTAGTGAATTTTCTAATTTAAGATGATATTATGTAAGTGTAAGAACAATTGGTGAGCAATCAAGGAATTAAGGCATCCAAAGTATGAGAAGGGATATAAGAATTCATTAAGTATGTGAATTTGATATAATGCTAGGATTCCATGACAAAATTATATGTGAATTGCCATGAAAAGGTGTATAAAAGTGTATGTTTGATCATGTATGTGTGTGGAATATTGATGTAAGCATGGCATCATGCTATTTACATGTAAAAGGGATGGTATGTATGTTAATTTAGTGAGAAAAGTGCATGTGTGTTAGTGGCCATAGTATGGTTGAGAGGTGTAGGCATGGCATGTATGTGTGATTTATTGGTATGAGTGTGCCATGATGTTATTGGCATGTGAATATCATGGCATGTATGTGATTTAGGTGAGAAATGCATATGCATATACATAATCATGACATGGCCGAGAGGTATGACAAAGTGGGCATGGCATGGCATGTATGCATGGTGAGTCATGGTGGAAATGTGGTATGTGATATGTATGTGTAATGAAATATAAGGTTATGTATGCTTGTGACCACGATGAGTGAATGGTCGAGAGGTATGCTATGGTATGTCATGACATGGCATGTATGTATGGCATCGTACATGATGTGTAATGGTAAGTCATATGGTGTGTGAGATGTGTGAGACATATTTATGGCATAAAACATGTGTAAACATATGTATAAATATGGCTTAATTTATGGCAAAAAAAAGGTAGTTTAAATGTGTTAATAATTTAGGGTAAGAAATGGTATGGAAATGGCATGAAAGAAAAAGACTTAAATTGCCCTAAAAGTGACCTAAAATGGCTTGAAAAATGGTACATAGTTTGGGCACTTGAGGAAATTAGTTTTGGTAACAATTTATGATTCATATTATTAATTCATTAGGATGAATAGGTTGAGATCATATATAGCTTAGTATGGCATGGAATTGAGACTTGAAATGGCATGAGAAAGTCCCAAATGAATAGTGGCCATTGACCTATAACTATGTCTCAAAAAAATTAAATAGACCTATAACTTTGTTATGAAAAAATGGATATATAGAAATGACTTGTAACTAAGACATAAAATGAGCATAAAAAGGACCTATAACTATCCATAAAATGACCCATAAATGTCCTCTAAAAATGGGCCTATGACTATTTGGTATAAAAAGTGACCTATAACTGACTAATGAAAAATGAGTTGATTAAAATGACCAATAACTATGTATTAATCACTTAGAAATAAATTAAATAAATGATCTATAATTGAATAAAAATAATTAAAAAATAGTTAGCCTATTAGTTAGACACCCATTAGATGGGTTAACCGGTGAACTAGGGATTTGCATCTACTAGAGGTATTGGTCCTTCTAAGCCTTATCAGTGTGACTATATAAGCGAGTGTAGCTGCTAAGGTCTTAATATTTAGGCCCCGCACATTCAAGTATTGAGAGGTCATGGGACTGATCCCTGCTACCCACTTGCTTGATTATGGATATTGAGAGGTCCTATAGGGCTAATCCCTGCTATCCACCTAAATTATCTATTGTTGATTTTTGGGATAATAAGAGGTTCATGAATTGATCCTTGCTGTTCTTATTGTCCTATATTAAGAGGTTCTTCTGAACTGATCCTTGCTATCGGACTAGGTAAGTGTAGCTACCGAGGTCTAAAATGTGGGCCACTGTACAACTTTGGATTTCCATTTTGTCCAGTGTCTTAAAGAGTTGTCTATCTTGTTAGGCCTTATACTAAAAAGGAATTTAATGAACCAGGACAGTGTGTGATAATGGGACTTATGAATAAATGAAATAATGGCATGAGACTGATAAATTGAATAATAAGGCAAAATAATAAAATAATATTATTTTATAACATGGACTTCATATGATATAGTATGAACTCATGACATGTGTGATATGCATGTATGCTTACATGATATATGTTTTTATATCAAATTCACCACTGAGTTTCATACTCAATTTATCGATGTTCTAATGTGCGAGTACCAAAATTGTAGTTGTATAGCCTTTGTAGATTTTGTAGTGTAGTAGTGTCAGCAACTCAAGGGTATATTTTGTTCTCTTAATTGTTTATAGAGGACACTCATGTATATAAAATGGGTTTTAGGCATAGTTAGCATAGTAGTGAAGCTATCTGTAAATGTTAAGCTTAAAGCAGATGATTATATAAAAGGCCTTTATCTAAATTTTTTATTTTCTATATGTTCTAATGATTGTGGGCATAAAGCCCTGTACGTTGTTTATGATATGTGTGATGATATTGAAGGACCAGAAAGGTCTAAGTGATGACATGTGTTGATATTATTTTTAGAAGTATTCTTTTACAAGTATATATTTTTGGAAATGTTACCTGGGTAGCCGTTATGCTGTCCGAATTTTTATGGAATTAATTATTGATCCAAAAAATATATTTTTATGGTTGTTATGACCTATATAATGATGTTTGAGGATTAGACTAGAGTTTTAGGAAATATTTGTCCGATAAATAAATAAAATCATAATGTTAAATGAATGAGGCCTTAGAGAAATTTCATGATAGGTAACCCTATGGGAAGTGACATCACCTATCGAGTTTCTTAGGGAATTAGGTAAGGGTGTTACATAAGGTGTTACCTAATATAAATTAATGATGCAAGTAAAATAGTTAGATGTTTAATTAGTGAACTAGATGATAATTGAATGGAATAATGCATGGTAGAGTGGAATCCTCAACTTGGCCAAAAATTGTAAAGGTAGATAGGCATGTGCATGCATGTCTAGTTAAGGTGTTTCATGTGTATTTAAGATGTATAACAAATGAACAATAATATAGGACCACATAATGGTATAAGATATTAGTAAGGGTTTGTATATACAAAGTGTAGTTTGGACAAACGGATTGGATCATAGGAAACTGCATGCATGATAATGCCTTTAGGAAGAATTATGTATCATATGGAAAATGATCGACAAGATTATAGTGACTATGGAAAAAGTAAGGAATAAAGTGGTATGTAACTTACATGTGCCTAGTTTGAGGTAAGTATGAATTGTATGTTTGTACAAATGTTTTGTTCATATGAATGATACATGTGTACTTGAGCATATTGTTATAACAAAGAATATTGAATAAATAATCATGTGACCATGGGAGAAGTTATAACAATATTATTGTGTATAAATTGATATTTATGAAAAGTACACATTGAGTGTATAAGGTACATTGAACTGAAGGTAAATAAAGGATAAAGCCCATATGAGTTAGACAGCCTAGACTAGATAAGTTGACCGATCAACTAGGGAAGATAGTAGCTACTGCTGCAATGTTACTTTATGCAAGTGAAGTAGCCATAAGATTTGATAGGGCCAATGCCTATACATGTATTTGTCGATGATTATGGTTATTATATTTTATGCTAGTGCAACAACAATAGGGCCACTGCACAATTATATGTAGGTGTAGTTGTCGTAAGGTCCAGAGAGACCATTGCACAGTTATATGTTGTTGCAGCCATCATAAGGTCAAAGAGGCCATTACACAATTAGTCATTTGAGTGCAGATGTCATAAGGTCTAAAATATAGGCCACTACACAAATGTAGGCCATAATTACCAATATGCTGTTATTTGGTATTAGGAGCCTTATCTGTCAAAAATGGGTTGAAAAAATAAACTAAAAAGTAACATA
>CANXYI010969121.1:0-11475 GCA_948208565.1 Hura crepitans | reverse complement strand
ACGAAATACTCAGTGGTGAACTTAATGCAATTTAATCATTGCATTTATAACATCATTAATTTATGTGGGCTGTTTGAGAATGATTTTACTTATTTTATAAATTAATTATTCATTAAGGTGCCAAATTACTAAAAAACCCCTAAGGTATTTATCCGATCTAAAATAGTATTTCTGACCCAACTAAATCTTTTGAAGCAAGTATTCTTACTTTTATAGGTATACTTAACTAAAATTCCTTTATTTTTATCATGATGAAAAATGCCTAAAATGCCCTTTATCTCCCTAAGGTATTTATGTGCCCTGAAATGTTCTTCTTAACTTATATATATTATTTAAAATAGTTATTTCATCTATAGCATACATATATTTTATTAATTAACTGATCTAGCATATATGTACAAAATGTCCAAAATACCTTTGTACTGTATTTTATTACTTTCTCTGAAAAGTCATCTAATAGGCTTAAACCTTTTCGTTGATGATTATTCTGCTTGTTACTTAATTTATTTCACCGGCCCAACTAGGAAGACTGAACTTTTAGACACTAGATCTAGAGGGACAATAAACTGGTGCAGTGGTCCCCATTCTAAACTTACGCCACTGTGTCAGCATGCATGCCATAATGGAGAACAACTGTAGCCTCCCCAGACACAATAAAAGTAACTATTTCATATAATGAAGATCAGCTTGAGGCCTCTCCAACCATAAATAAACATCAGTAACTAGGTGACATAATAGAGATCTATCTATAAACCTCTCCAGCCACCAATAAGTTCCATCAAGAACTGGGTGACATAGTGGAGATCAGTTCGTAGAGCTCTCTAGCCACCAATAAACTGATTATCTGAATATCAGATAACTAGGAGTTGCAAAACCCTAAGTTAATGGTTAACCAATCTAGTGGGTGTCTAACTAAAGAGCCAAGCAGCTTAATTTAACTTCATTTACTAGCCAAAATTATTTTTATAATATTTAACTCTCAAAAATAGATAGTTAAAAATTTTATCTCATACTTTAAATTTTTATTTAGGCTGGTATAACCATTTTTTAGCTTTACCGGGTAAAATTCCATCAGAAGAATTTAGTCTATTATGATAAAAAAAATCATAGTATCTTATATTCTGATTTATCATGGCATTTTCACTTTAAAAGTTAATATTTTTTGGTCTAGTGATAATTTTGGTTCATGCATTGGTGAACTGGACAGTTATAGGTCTTTTCGACCACTTTTAAAGTCATTTTCTAGGACGATTTTAAGTCAAAATCTAACTTAGTTTTCAAGATTCTTTCTATTACTATTTTAGGCACATGGCCAATTGCAACTGGGCCAAAATCTAAGCATAAAAGCTATCTCTAACTCGGCCAAATCCATGGCCAAAATATGATTCATATCTAGCCTCTTAAAGGTATAAATAAAGTTCACTTATGAGCTTATTTGGAGTCACTTTTTAGATCATCATTTCAAACTTTATTTATAGGTTTTAATTCAAATCTTCCTTAGCCATTTCAAGCCACATTTTTAAGTATATATTGTGATATTACTATGTCAATTACTTAGCTAATTCCATAGCCATTTCATGCCAATAATTAAGCCATTGCAAATTTCTTAACTAACACTTTAATCAACTTAAATTTCATGCCAATATGCCATGGTTTAAGCTCTTGGGTACTAAGGAAAAGTGGACTAAATTTTGATACCTTGACACATAATAACATCATTACCTCCTATTTACAAGCCATAAACTCAAATGTGCTCATAAACATATCATTCTAAGCCTATTATGCCTAAGGTACCAAGCACCATTACTAACACAATCATGAAAGCTCACGATTACAAGCAAACTTACCCAATCTATGGTGAATTCCACACCTAAACTTCCATAATTCACATCTTAGCATGCCAAACATATTCTAAACTCATCATATGTAGCAAATTACTCATTTAAACAACCATAAGTAGCAAATTCTAGCAAGCATTTTAAGGCCACTTATGCAAACACTGAGAACAACAAATTCAATTCCACTAAACACTCAACTTAACTAACATCAACAATAAAAGAATCAACCTTAGATTTATACTTTCAACCATTTTAACTAAAATTTCACTAGCCTAGACACCTAAACACATGAAGAGAAGGCTTTAGGTTCACTTACATATCACTATGAATATGTCATTCCCTTCTAAGCCTATCTTGCTAGCCCAATTCAAGTTACCACTGTGACCTTGTTCTTCCTTCGTGAGGCACCAAATGCCATCCTTATGCCACCACCACCTCACACATATCACCATCAACATGTTACCTAGGGTTTAGCATCAAAAATTAGCCAAAAAACCTAAGAAATAAGGGAGAACCATCCATGAACTCACCTTTGGGTCATTGTTTTAGATTGTTCTAAACCAATCACCTTGCACAAATTTTATCTCTCAAATCAGAACTCCTTTTGCCCTGACTCCTAATCCTCATGGTGCCTAACATCCTGATGAAGTTTTGGAGACTAGAATTTTTGTATTTGGTTATCGGAGGAGAATGATATGGAGGTTCTCCTCCAATTGTTGCGTGGGCAAAAACTAAAATGGGGAAGGATTATTTTTGTTCTCTTCCAAGTGGAAATCCACTATTCACATGCCTTTTACCACTTGGCAAGGTCATTCAGCCACTTGGCATGTTATGGGCCCCATCTTGACTTGTTAATGCTATCCTAAAACTTCTTAAACCATCTCAATTTTTTGGGAAACTTTGAGAATTCATAGAAATTCACATAGACCTCTAAAAATTACACTATTTATTTTAAAATTCCTATTTTAATCCCTTCTACTTGCTCATAAATTTTCACTGCCAAATTCCATCGATGGGGCAGTTTCTAAACTACCTCCTTTTGCATGCCAATCTCAAAAATTATGAAAATTTGTAAATAACCTCTGATTTAAAAAATTCTTTCACCATTAGACTCTATGTAATTTTTAAGCTTTAGGGTCCATAATTTTTAGGTCCATCTGGGCACATCTTAGGTCAGTCCTAGCTCAAAAAAATTTTATTACATCGATGGGTAGTTTTTAATGCAAAAAAAATTGTTGGTTTTGCTAAATTTTTAAATTGTCTTTTTCATCCTTTTAGAGCACCTCAAAGCTTCATGACTAGTGTCACTACCTCGATCCATGTGCAAGTGACCCCGCACTTGAGTGCACTTCTCGGACCCTATGGCACTATTCATAGAGCCTCGTGACATTGGCATTACATTTCTTCCCCTCTTAAGAAAATTTCATCCTTAAAATTACCTGAAGCAAATAAATTAAGGTACTAAGCTCCCATTTGCTTATTTAGCTCTCAAGTAACTTCCTTTGTACTTTTATACTTCCATAACACTATAACAGTGGTATGGACTTATCTACATAACTATCTCATTTCATGAGCCATACTCTACACTTTTTCTTTATCATAACTTATATCCAGCTTTGCTTTGATAGCTGCCATTAGAGTCCTATGTAACTTATCCAATATGTACCCCTTTAGCATAAAAAATAAAAATATTGTGTTTTTCTATAGCTTAGGTGGTAATGCAAGCTTGTATGCTAGAGGTCCAGACCCTATCAATACTTTTATGGGGTTCGATGAACCTGGAACTCAATTACCTCATTCCTTAGACCTCTACCCCTATTTCCTTAGAACAACCTCTAAAACATATTTTTGTTAATTGAATATTCAGTAGTTTCCTATTCAAGTCAATATATGATTCTTGTCTAACCATTCTGCTTTCAGCCTTTTTAATCAAATCTACACTAGAGATTTTTTTTTTCTCAAATCTCACTTCAACATGAAAGGTCCTGCATCATTTATCATACAATGCCTTATAGGGAGTCCATTTCTAAATTAAACTGATTATTACTATCATAGGCAATCTTTGCCAAAATATAGGTATATACACATAACAGTTAACCATAAGCTTCTTAATAACATCTCGCACATGTAATCAAGCATCCATATCACCCTCTTTAGCTATCCATCAGACTGAGGATGATAACTAGGTGATGACTGATCTGGTGCCTAAAGCTGCTTGTAGCTTCTTGCAAACTCTGAAAGTAAAATGATAATCTCTATCCAAATGGCAGTCACTATTATAACCCAGAATCTAATGGTCTCGTCTCTATATGATCTAGCTAACCTCATTAAAAACTAACCCAACCTAACTGAGTAACTTGAATTATCTTGACTATATGTCAATAATTATTCACGCACCACTGTATTTACCTTTACTCAATAGTGAACGCATTATGAAACTCAGAGTTAACTTTTCTCATTCTCGCTTTAATAAAACTATAGGATACAATAATTCAAAGGGATTCTAATGCCTAACTTTTACACATTGGCATAAAAAATACTAGGTATTATTTCTACCTCACTTATTTCCCTACTAAGCCATCAAGAGATAAAATTCCCAAGCTTGAATTTTTCCTCACCCAAAAGGGATATAAACAAGGAGACTCATGTATTTCCTTAAATATTTGTAACCCAGATTCATTGTACAAAAATGTACACCATCTATTCTAATGAGTCTACTACTCACTTACTATCAATTGAGACCTTGTGGTCTTGCCCTCTTTAGCTTTACTAATTATCTAAACAACCTACTTGCCTTTTATTTGATTCTCTTCAATTTGTTATCCAAAATTAGACATTACTTGTCATTTCACCACTACTGCCTCATCTGATGTAAATTGTAACCTAACCTTTAAAACTCTCAAGGTCATCATAGACTTTTCCTATACTTAACATTTACCATCTTATTAGCTTTCACTAGAAGGTAGTCAATTAGGTAGTCAGAATCCTGAATCAATTTTATCCAACTTATCTATCTTAGGTCCCTTTCCTTTGGGTAAAGGAATATTTCTAGCTCTAATGGTCTATACTTATACAACATTTTTCTTCTATTGATAGTACCATCATATGTTTTAAAGTACCCATAATAATAACTAGCCCTAAATCAAAGGTAAAATAATCCATGTCTCATGGCTTTAACTATCCTTGAAGCATAAGCCATTACCTTTCTATCCAACATTAACCCTAACAAGTTATTCAATAAAGCACCACTGCACATAACTAAATCCTTAACCTTTTCAAGTTGAATCAAGATAGGAACCTATGTCAACCTTTATTTCAACTTAGTAAAACTATTTTAACATTGACTATCCTAAACAATTTATACACTCTTTTTTATTAGTCCAGTCAAAAGAGTAACAATAAGGGAAATATTCTTCAAAGTCCTTCGTAACATTATCTAAGCCTAGAAGATCTTTCATCTTAGTTACATTATTCTAAAACTACCTTACCTTTACTAGGTTAATTATGACTCTCTATATTGAAACTATGTGGCCAAAAGAAAACTTCCTCCACCTAATTCACAATTATTGAGTTAGGCACACAACCATCTTTATTTTAGGGTCTGTATCACAACTTTTAGATGTTGTTCATACTCTTTATGTTTCCTAGAATACACCAAAAGATTATCTAGGAACACCATTACAACTGGCCTATATAAAGTTAAAAGCTTTGCCTATTGCAGTCCATAAAACTGCTAAGGCATTAGTAAGCCCCACTGACATCAACAAAGACTCACAAGGTCCACACTGGGTCCTAAACCAATCTTAGTAATATCAGCTTCCTTAAGTCCATAGCTAATAGTATCCAAATCTCATATCAACTTGAAATGAAAGAAGACCAACCTCTCTTAATGATTAAAAAGATTGTTCACTAGAATAAGGGATACTTATCCTACACAATCACTCTGTTCACATACCTTTAAGACAATGTACAAACCGAGTGACCAATCTTTCTTTCTCAAAGACAGCTTAGACACTTACTGAGGAATTATACTAGGTTTAATAGAACCCTTATCACATAGCTCTTGTAGCTATACTCTCAGTGCTATTATTTCAATAGATGCCCTCCTTTAAAGAACTATAAACACTGGAGTAATACCAGGATTCATGTCCACTTAAAAATCTAGTTTTCTCTAGGATGATAACCCTAGTACCTCAATAAGAAGATATTGGAGAACTAAGCTTTAACTTATAGATATGCTAGATCAGAATTAAGTTAGTCTAATCGATACCTTAAGCAAAACATACCTCTCTTCTCCTAAAGGAGTTATTATATCTTGATAACAAGGATAAAAATGTCCAAAGGATTTCTCTTACCATTCACTATCTCTATAATCTTCATTCAATCTAAAGGGTTAACTTCCTATGGTTACCCTCAGTTATAGCCTAATACTTAATAGGCCAAATCCATTCTAGAAGTACCTCAATTTATTAAAACACAACTTAGTCAAACCAATAAGAAACTATGCCCCTAAATCACTAGAGTCCTCTTTTACACACTTCTATCCATAATCACACACTGCCCTATAGGGTTGTTAACCCTAATGTCTACATCACTTACTCAAGCCCTATCTATCTATTCTATACTAGTGCAGTACATACAAATAAGGACATTAAATTAGGATTTATCAAAGCTAAGAGTAAAACATTAAACAATAACATACAAGTCATACCATTTGGTGTTATAGCCACTTTTTTAATCTCACTATACACTACCTAGCTGAAACACAAGCTTTAGTTCTAGCACCTTAACTAACACTGGACTACTTTCTTTTAGTCTATTTCTGACCCCCACTTGAGGGTGTAATCATTAGATATCTGGGTTTGAGCACCCTCTATCTATCCCTAAGGACACTCTCTCTATGGTGGCCTCTAACACCATATTGGAGACATTCTTCCTGCTGGCCTCCTCTACACTACCCTAGTGACTCTTCTGACAAAAGCCACACATGGGTGATCCACTCCTAGTAGCCTCTCTGGTATTGGGTCCTGGACCGAAACTATGCTTGTAACTGACCCTCTCTCCCTGTCTTACCAATTTGGTATTACACTAGGATGTCCCATAATGTTCTGCCTCTTTCTCTAAAAGAGGCCTCTTCTTACTAGTACTATTTTTCTTGTCACATGTAATTAGTACTGATATAGCCAAATCCCTCTTTCTGGGGTTTAGCTATCTATATCCTTGATTCTTCATTTAGTCCTATAAGGAATCTCTTATATTCTGTATAAGTGTCATTGAAAATAATTTGCTCAACATATTTTAGAAATCTAGTAAGATCCTTTCATGTACTACTTCTCATAGTACCAGGACAGGGTTTCTCCTGCTTGTTATCAGTCAGTCACTCATGATTCTAGCTACTAAGTAGCATAACTAGGTTTAGATGCTAATACATAACCTACTCTCTATATAACTATGGTTATCTAACCAATTGGTTCCATAGCCCCTCCTTCAGGTGACTAGACTAGTCATCTTTATATTACAAAAGGCTTTCCCTTTATAGCCTAGGATAGTGTAACAGTTCAGAGGAATTAAAACTTAACTCTTTGATATCCATTTACTTCACTAAGGAACATTGAAGCTTTGCTTTGATACCACCAAATGTGACATCCCCTACTAGATTCTTGAAGAAACCCAATAAGTGGCACACTTCTCGTCAGGTCACGTATCCTAAAATTTCTCCCAAGATCATTCATTTAAATTCTGCCAATTTTACACTAGATCCTTCTAACTAACTCCAAAATCACTTCAATCAGTTTTTATAATCCATTTAGGCTAAGATCAATATGACTCAGTCATTATAGAGGTAATATGTTAAACCTAGATACCACCTAAAAATCCGACAGTATAACGGCTACCTAGGTCATATCTCAAAATTTTTAGCAAGCATGTTTAACACTTCAATAAACAATTCATAACACCTAGACCCATCTAGTCCCCCATTATTAGCCTATCATCATTATCTAACGCACATCAAACTTAGGCCTCAGGCCATAGATAAAACAAGCATAATATAGAGCCTCAGGCTCACATCAACATCAATAATATAATCATCCATTTACCAAAGAACATATATAGAAGTACTTAATTTGCATTAGTAGGTCATATTCACTTAATTAATTTACATTTCCAAAGCTTAATTACATTTTCCTACCTATTTCCCACCTAAGTACATGGATATCCAACTATATAATAATTACGTCCATAGTTTTCACTTGTATCCTTTGAACCGCTATTATCACGCTTTACGAGGTAAGTGGTCCTGTCATGTACCTGCGCACCAAAATTAGTACATTGAGTATATGAGATACTCAATGGTGAACTTAAAGCAATTTAATCATGGCATTTATATCATTAACTTACTTGTATAGTTGAGGAAAATATTTTACTTTCTTATACAAATTAATTACTCACTAGGATGCCAAATTATTGAAATACCCCTATGGTATTTACCTAGTTTGAAATAGTATTTTTGATTTAGCTAAATCATTTAAAGCAATTATTATTATTTGTAGCAGGTATACTTTACCAAAATCCATTTAGTTGTATCAATGATGAAAAATGATGGGAAAAACTCACCATGGTGGCTAGAAATAGGGCTGGCAGCTTGGATAAGGTGGAGATGGCACCTTTAAAGTGATATGTAAGTGAACTTATAGCCTTTTCTTCATGTGCTTGGGTGCCTAAGCTAGTGAACTTTGAGTTAGAATGGCTAGAAGTATGAATCTAAGGTTGATTCTTTCATTCGTGGTGTTGATTAAGTTGAGAGTTTAGTGGAATTGAATGTGTTGTTCTTAGTGTTTGCATAAGTGGCCATAAAATACTTGTTGAATTTGTTATCTATGATTACTTGGATAAGTAATTTGTTGCCTATGATGAGTACTCAGTATGTACTTGGCATCCTAGGATGAGAACCATGAGAATTGAGAATAGAAATCACCATGGAATGTGCAATTTTCCTTGTACCTATAATCTTACATGATTGGGTTTTAGGAAGGTTGCTTGGTACTTTAGCCATAATTGGCTTAGAATGAAATGTTTATAGCATGTAAATGTGATTTAATGATGTTATTATATGTCAAGGTATGGAATTTAGTCCACTTTTTCTGAGTACCCTAGAGTTTAAACCATGGCATATTGGCATGAAACTTAAAGTTACTAAGTGTTAGTTAAGTACATTAAAATGGCTTAATTATTGGCATGAAATAGCCATGGAATTAGCTAAGTATATGACAAATTAAGATAGCAATATGCACTTGAAATGTGCCTTAAAATGGCTAAGAAATTTTTGAATTAAAATATATAGCTAAAGTTTCAAATAATGACTAAATAAGTGACTTCGAGTGAATTATAGAATTGAACTTTATTTATGTCTTTGAGAGGCTAGATTTGAGTTATATTAGAGTTAGCCCAGTTCTAGTTGCCTTTAGTGCCTATGTTTTGGCCATGGACTTGGCCTAGTTATAGTTGGCCTTATGCCCAGTAAAGCATTAAAAAGAACAGTGAAAACTGAGTTTAATTTGGACTTGAAATAGTCCCAAAAAATGACTTTAAAGTGGTCGAAATGACCTATAACTATCTAGTTGACCCCTACTTGAATAAAAAATGTCACTGAATAGAAAGTATTGTCCTTTTAAGTGGTAATGCCCTGATAAATCATAATATAAGATGCCTTGTATGTGTGTGTGTGTGTGTATCATAAGCATCTTGGGCCTATATGTAAACCATCATGTATTAAATATGCACACACATTAAATAAATACTGTACCACTAGGATAGAAATTCGATAACATAATAGCTGAATGGTGTCATATCCTAAAATAAACCTATAAAAAATAACACTTTTATATAATTGGCAACCTCAAATCACCACACTGGATCCTTCTAATCCCTAAATATCATCATCAACCTCATATCTCAGTGACATCAGTGAAATCACAGTCATAGTATCAATAACAATCTTAATATCATCATATCTCAAGTTCACATCATGTACATGTTATATACTACTAATGTCTATCTAGTTAATTTACATAACCAATGTTACTGCATAAAGTATAAATACATGTGACTAAGACCCATACCCTCTATTTACATATTAGTACCATTCTACCATTATGTATAGCATAGTATATGGGATAAATATACCAAGACTTAAAGCTAGATACATTGCATTGTAGCTCTGAGGCTGGACTAAAGATATCTATCTACAACCTACGCATCGAAAACATGATGTCCTAAGCATAAAGCTTAGTGGTGTATTCAATAAAATATGTTCACACTTACACACAAAATTATATTTAGCATACAATGTCACACTATACATGAGTTATGAAATAAGCCATTGCAATATCATGTCTAGTTGGTCGCATAATCAATCCAATTATTTTACTTAATTCCATTTATGATGCATCACATTGTCATTTGTTATTCTCATTTTATGCCATTTAAATCATTTGTTATTCTCATTATATCTTATTTAATGTGATTAATTATTTATTTCTCTCATATACTCTCGTATCATATGTCAATGATTATTCAATTACTCATTATATCATATACTATCTTTCTCCATTTACTAGCCCATATATGATAGATACAAATCCTAACATTGGATATCAAGATCATGATGTGCAATCACCCATATTTTGGACCTCACAACTACTGTACTAGCATATTATATCAATGTAAGTGTGTAGTGGTCTTGTTGGACCTATTGGGAGCTGCACCCACTTTATATTATGTGTAGTGGTTCTATTAAACCTCTCGGTGGTTGCACTTATATTATCTCAATTTCTATATGTGCAGTGGTCCTATTGAACCTCCTAACAGTTGCACCTAAATAGAATTATATGCATTGATTTTATTAGAACTTCTAATGGTGACACCCACTTTTATAATAAAGTATCATCAAATATCAACTTTCGTATATAAATGACACTAAAGTGCCCTAGCAGCTGCTACATCCCTTAGCTGATCGATCAACTTATCAAATAGGTTGTCTAACATATATGGGCTATTCACATTATCACTTTGTTACTTATTAATTACATATCTTATATACATTTTATTATGTGAAATTCCAATTACCTTTATCTATTGTCCAAGTATATATACACATTTATCAATTGCCATCATACATTGCCATATCAAATGGGCATTTCATGTCATTTCCATAATTCACATTCATTAACTGTCATTAAACATTATCACTTTACCAATACATATTACAAGATATAATATGCTAACATGCATTATGCATTTCACCACACATCACACAAATATACACATATTCCATGTGTCCATATTTCCATCATTTCACATATTCATACATACACTTAATACATAATATATCAATTTACTTAAGCTTAATGTACTTTGTTTACACTAATTATACCATAATTTCATTAGTTCCAACTATGTCCTTATTATACATACCATTTGGCCATAACTCTATTTTTCTTATCTAGTTTATTTTCAATCCATTTTTCATTTGTACTAGTTAATTTACATGTCATAAACCCTAATATACCCTAATTTCCATTTTGGGGTTATACTAACCCTTAAATCAATAACATTTACATAATGCATACATTATGGA
>CANXYI010969079.1:0-22471 GCA_948208565.1 Hura crepitans | reverse complement strand
GTATTCTTTAAATATCACACTTTACTTTCTTTACATGAAAAGGTGACATAAATACTTTAAATATAATGCATGCTTAATTGAAAAGGGATTGATAAATATTACAATATATAAGAAAGCATATTATTCGGGCATAAATAAGATCTAAATTCTGAACCTTTCTGTTATAAAAGATTAGAGGTCCTAGTGTAGAGGCCAGTTGGCAACTCCTCTAACCACTTTCATCTTCGATAAAAATACATAATCTCTACAACTATCATAAGGTAAGATATAAATAATTAGTATCACTTATAAATCAAGTTGTAGTTGTAAATAAACTAATATCTAGTTAGTAATGTGGATAGGTCATAAGTTAATTTAAAATATAGTTGCAATATTTTTAGTATGCATTCTACTTATATCATTTCTTATTTATATGCTTCCATTTGTAGGCTTAAAAAATTAAGCATGCTCAGTTATTGCAAATGAATGATATGGTAAGGGAAACACATATAATTGATGTACATATATGACAGGGTAAGATCTACCTGCTAGTTTAAAATTCAGTGTACATGCATAAAGTAAGTTACATCAGCAACATACCTTTTTCTTCATCTTTTAAACATATTAACTTGGTTTTTAAATAAGTTATTAGAGTGTGAGACAAGGACATATTGGAGTACGATTAAATGTATTTTGCTCAGCACATTGGTTTTGCATTGCATAGGTTACAGAGATATGAAGATATCAAGCAAAGTATCGATTGCACCGGAAGCACCAAAACAAGGATCGAGATCCCAATCTATTAGGATTGATTGTACATATAGTTCTTTCTTTTTATTTAAAGTATCTAGTGTCTTGAATGGCATGTACATACTATATTAAGTTAGGAATGTATATATAACTAGTGTAAACAAAAGGTGTGTTTAAATATGGTAGCTTGAATGTATATAGTTCATAGATTTGATGTATTGTGAAAGCTATATAAATTGAGATCCATATAGGTGTATGAGTTCAGTTAAGAAAACTACATGATAGTAGGTTGATAGGTGCAAAAATCAAATAGGATAAGCTTTTATTTATATCTTCCTTCAAGGATGAGTTTTTGTTGTGTCCTTAAGTCTGCTACAAGGCAATGATAAACTTATAGATGTGATATGTAGTGCTAAGGCAGTCATTGATGTTATTATCATTTATGTGATGATTGTAGGATTGATTGTAGGATCTATAAATGTGTTTTTCTATAGGTAAAATTTTGGTAGGGTGTCTAGACAGCCATTATGTTTTCAGAATTTCATCTCAAACTATTCCTTAATAAAGCAAATTTCTATAGAATGGTGAAGTCAACAAACAAGTTCAACTAGAACCCTTCTTTAAAACCTATTAAAGGGATTATTAGCATTAGGTTTAAGTCTAACCTCACTTGTAATACCCTTTCTCTTAGATTATCAATAGTATCTGAGGAGTAGTGTTACAATTATGGCAATTAGAGCATGTCTTATGGTTTTAAGATTATAGTGTTTGTACATGGTAGTTCTTTATAATAGTATGTCTAGATCTTAATGTTTGTGCTTGTTTAGTTAAAGCTATTTCATAGGTATAAAAAGGTGCCATCAAACTTGTATTAGATCTTTCGCAGTGTTATGAGTAGAGTGGAGAAGGAAATTATTTCCCTTCCCTAAAGCTACCCTTTGCAGCATATTCATGGTTAACTTTAGAACATGATATTCTTTATCGATACTATATTAAGGTATTTGAATCTATAGCTAAAGTCATATCTTTGATGGTATCACCTCTTCTATCATTCTCACTTTTAGTTGTAGCATCCTTAATAGATAAATTGTGAAAGTATGAAATCAAAGTGGTAAAGGAGAAAGAGAAATCCATGCAATGTATAGGTATTGGTAGGAATTGATAGAGGTTGTATTTTAATAGGTATGAAGTATTTTTTGCAATAGTTTAAAGTGTGTGGTGTATGTTGGCAATGAGTGCTTATTAAGGTGATAGTTTACCAATGACACTTCAAGTTATTCTAAGTTTTAAGAGAAGGTTGGTAGGCTTCTAAAAGTGGTACTATAAACTTCGATAAGAAGCGAGGGTATGCTTAGATAAGAAGTGTTATTTTGGAATAGAAGGGATGACTTCTTTGGTATAACAAGGCTTCATTGTCATATAGGGTGATGGTGTATAAGATTTAATTAGAATCCACCAACATTAACCTTAATAGTTATAATAGATAAGACAAGTGCTACCTAAACAATGAAGATGTTGCAATTATGATGACTCTTAGAGTCGAAGGCATGTGTCCACTTAAAAATAGTTGAGACCAAATTAGCATGGGTAGATGGAACCATTGAGAAATTGTGATTAACCAATTGATTAACACATCAAAAAGGCATTTTTTTGGAAGATATTGTAATGCCTGTGCTCCGAGTCTCCGTGAACAGTGCCATTGGGTCCAAGAAAGGTGCCTAGGGTATCGAGTTGCTTACATGCAAATCAAGGCAGTGACACTGGTCATGAAACTTTGAGGGGTTTCAATTTCATGAGCAAAGCAAAATTTAAAAATTAGTAGAACCAATAATTCATTTCTGACTGTAAGTTACCCATCAGTCTAATAAAAATTTTTTAGGCCAGGATTAACCCAGGATATGCCCAAATGGACCAAAAAATATTGGACCCTGAAGCTCAAAAAGTATACTGAGTCCACTAGTGAAAGAATTTTCAAAATTGGAGGTCATTTACAAATTCTCATAATTTTTGAGGTTCGCATGCAAATTATGGTAGTCTAAAACCTACCCTATCAATGGAATTTGGCCACGAAATTAATGAGCAGGTAGAGGGGATTAAAATATGAATTTTGAAATAAACGATGCAAAATTTGAAGGTCCGAGTGAATTTTAGTGAAATTTCAAAGTTTACCAAAAAATTGAGACGTGTCGGTGGCTCGGGTGGTAGTGGGACCCACCCCTAATTTTTCCAAGTAGCCTAACACCCTTTCGAAGTGGGAAGAGTGAATGCCAAGTGGATAATTCCACTTAATCAAGAGGAAGGGAACTCCTCCCTTGCTGTAGTGGGCTGTGATGCAATAACAACTTAGATAGGGAGTTTCTCCTTCTTTCTTAAGGCATTTCTAGAGTTTCTAGATCCTAAAAATTCCTTTGGGATGTTAGTGAACTTCTAAAAGTGGAATAAAGGTAAAAGGAGCTCTCATAAAGAAATAAAAAATTCCCAAAATGTCCTGGGGTCAGAATCAGTCCAATAAAGGAGAAATGTGAACTTCCATGGCCTTTCTTTGAATTTTCTTGAATTTTCTGGGCTAAAATTGGTTCTTTGGGGTACTTAGCATCTAGGGGGATGTATATATTTGGTGTTTGAGGTGAATTTAGACAAGGAAGGACTCAAAGAAGGGAGGAGAAAGTCATCGTGGGGGCTAGAATTATAGCTAGCAGCCTAGGCATGGTGGAGATAAGACCTTCAAAGTGAATATGTAAGTGAATTCAAGTTATTTTCATCATGCTATGGCCTTTTTTAGAGGGTGTAAATATTGTTCTAGGATAGCTTAGTGCTATATTAGATGAATAGAAAGTAAAAATTGAAGGATAAATGTCCATATGTACATGAATTATGTATTTAATGTTTGAGGAAATAGTGCCTTGGTGCCTAATTTTGCTTGCTGCCTGGAATTGATTTAGTACCTAAGATGGTCATGTAAGGCATAGGATGAGGTTCAAGGTTAATTGGCATGTTAAAAGGGAAATTAAAGTGTTAAGTACTTGAAATTATAGTAATAAGCATGTTTTTGGTTAAGTACCCGAGAGCTTTGCTATGTACTAATGGTGTTTGCATGGCTCAATGCATAAGAAATTTAGGTATGTATTGCCTAGAGTAAATTGTATATACTAACTCACATATATATGTGTTGAGACAATGTTTTAGAACTAAAAATGCATGGTAAATGTAATGGAAAAGTGTGATTAGGCTTACACGCCTTAAAACTCAAAAGCTTTACCCTATGGGATATGAGTTAATTTTGGTTGTTTAACCTATGTTGGAATGTGATTTGTGTGAAATCTTGTGAACATAAAATCATGGTATTAAGTGATCTAAGGTTGACATGAATTATGAATGTTTATGATGACTATGAATGCTTAAAAGTATGTATATTGACCTACACTCATATTTGTAGAATAATTAGAAAAAGGCCTAAATTGTAATATGGAATAAGGCATGTGAATTAGCTTGATTCAATGATAATGGACAAGTATTATAAGGGCTTGATGGATAAACTTGAAAGGACCTTAAATTGGACTTGTATAAATGTTGATAATGTACTTATAAATGAATGAATAACATTGAGCCAAAACTTATGGCAAAGGCTTAGTATATAGACTTAAGAAGTGTATTGAAATGTAGCATGTGAATGGACTTAAATTTGTGCCTATGGAATTTACCTATAATATTTGGCTTTAGACGTATGAATATGGTTAATAAGTCATTAAAAATTGAGTTAAAATTAGACTTAAAACAGTCCTAGAAATTGGCTTGAAAAGTGGTTGAAATGACCTATAACTGTCTAGTTGACCAGTACCTAAACCAAAATTGTCATTGGACAGAACGTATTAACTTTTTAAGTATTAATGCCATGATAAATCATAACATATTGCACCTTGAATTTTGATAATAATAGACTTAAATATTATGTTGGAATTTTACCCCGTAGAGCCAAAATATGGCTATACCAGTCTGGCTAAAAAAATATAGTATGAGACAAAAATTTTAACTGTCTATTTTTGAAACATAAATATTATAAGAATATTTTTAGTTAACAAATGAACTTAAATTGAGCTACTTGGCCCATTAGTTAGACACCCACTGCATGGGTTGGCCTATCAACTTAGCATTTTGTAGCTGCTAGTTGTCTGATGTTCAAGCAGTGAATTTATTAGTGGCTAGAGAGGCCTATGGGCTGATCTCCATTATGTCACCAAGATGTTAATGATATTTATTGGTGGCTAGAGAGGTCTACGGACTGATCTCTATTATGTCATCCAGTTGTTGATGATTTTTACTTATGGCTGGGGAGGCTTACGAGCAAATCTTTATTATGTCACATAGCTACTTTTTACTTTTGTCTGAGAGGCTACAGCTGATCTCCATTATGGCACACATGCCGGTGTAACAGAGTACGTCCAAAATGGGGACCATTGCACTAGTTTATTTTCCCTCTAGATCTAGTGTTTTTAAGTGTCATTTTCCTAGTTAGGCAAGTGAATTAAATCAAATGAATAATCAAAATGGTCTTAGAGTTAAGAATTAAGCATGACTGGATGATATTTTATGGGTATTGATAAAATACAAACCTAGGGGTATTTTAGTAATTTTCCACTAATAATAAATAAAGGCTTAAAATGGTATTATTTTAATCATTAAATGGCTAATAATGATAAAGTACATAAATTACATGCCTGGTGATAAGTAATTAGGTAGCTACAGATAAAACTACCCTTGGGGTAAAATGGTAATTTTGCATGTATATCAGTGATTGACCTGGTAGTTTAATTTCTTAACTATTATTAATGGAAATGACATAAATAAATAGTTTACCTATGTAGAGTGATCAACTGCATGGTAATCTATATGTTTAGAATAAAAGAAGGTGTAATTTGGGCTATTAACATAGAAAGGTAAGATTGTGGGTCTAATAGCCTTAAATGAACAGTACTAACTCTATATGTGTTAATTAAAAAGGGTTTGACATGATGTAAATGCTTGAATTCACCACTGAGTATTTTTATACTTAGCATACATATTTCAATGTGCAGGTACCTAGGACAGAGACACTACTTCATAAAGCATGCAATAGAGTTCAGAGGTTAGAGTGAAAAGGTGGATCATGTGTAAAGTGTAGAATTTTGCACTCTATGTACTTAAGTAGGGGAAATGGGTGTAATGTATATAAGGGTCATAGGAAAGCATTTGTATATGTATATGTGTGTGAGTGTGTGTGTGTGTGTGTGTGTGTGTGTGTGTATATATATATATATATATTAGACCATGCTATAATTATTCAGAAGATGTTTGGTTTCTTCTGTGTGTGCTATATGTTATGCATTTGAGAGCCTAAGGCTCTGTATATTTTATTGTGTCTTGAGGCTTGTGATTGCTATGTGATAGAAGATGTTGATAGGTTGATGTCTGGAGGACCAGAAGGGTCTAGGAGATGTGGTGTAGAAAATATTGAAGTGTTAATAGGCAAAACTGGAAATTTGGGATAGTGATTTAGGTAGCCGTTGTGCTGCCCAATTTTTTTAGAGGGTATCAGATTATGTTAGATTTCTCCTGTAATGGCTTATACATAGTGATACAAACATAAATTGATTATAGGAATTGACTTGAATGATTTTGGAATCAGATAGAGTTATCTAGTACAGTTTAAGTGTAAAAGTTAAATGAATGGACCTTGGGGAAATTTCAGGATAGGTGACTAGGCGAGAAGTGTACCCCTTATTAAGTTTCTTTTGAAACACAGTAGAGGGTGTTATAGATATATTGAGTAAGGAAAGACTATTGATTTTCTAACCTTACAACTATAGTGGATTCTTTTTCATTTATAGTGTGCCAAAAATTTATGGTAGAATTAGTTAATCAAAAGTAAAGTTAAGATTGGTGGAAGACATAGGAATAATAATAAAGTTCAAGTCAAACTCTTTTTGTTTGAAAAAGTATTGAAAGCACAAGTGAGGTATCATTAGATATAGGTTGTTATAGGCCAAGTCCAAGTGAGGGAAAGAGATAAAAGCTAAGGTGATGAAATGAATGGATGTTTAAATTATTGAGACAAGCTCAAGTGTTCAAAAAACTTTTGAGTTAGAGGAAACTGATAGTACAAAAAGAATACAACAGCTTATGTGTAATAAATAATGAGATGTTAGGAGGTATCAAGCCTAGAGATATGATAATGGTGACTAGGAAACTGGAAAGGGTATATAAGCATATGAGATGGGGCTAGGAAGTAACCTCAAACCTCAAACACCATATGTGTTATTTAAATCAGTTTAAGTTCTTACTTAAAAGTGAGGTCAAGCCATCAGAAACATAAGTGATGGGGTTACCTCGTACCTCCCAAAAGAGGATGTAGTTTAAGCATTAGTGAATTAATAAAAGAAGTTAACACAATTACTATTAATTAGAGTAGATTTTTCCCTTAGGAAGCTATTAGAGTTATACAGTTGGGGCTTATCCCTAGGTTCTAGCAGGAACCATATAAAACCTTTGGTAATAAAGAGTCTAAGGTACATATTATCGTACGAGAGATATAACATATTAGCATAGTAGTCTATAGGAGGGCGTCACCCAATCTTGGAAGGGTCTATGATATATCTAAGTAGTATTACTATAATGACAGGAACATGATCTCACACACACCCTGTCTCAGTAGAGCAAATAAGAATTCGAACCCACCTTGCTTATGAAGAAGAGTTTATAGCCATACATACTAGAATAATTAGAAGCACATTAAATCAAAATTACTCCCTACATAGGTGTTATAGTATAAATACAAATAGTGAAGATTATTTAGGAAACTAAACATTCTTGAGGTAGTAGTACAATGGTTGTCCTTTGTAGGTGTGTATCCTTATTTCAAAGATGAAATAGCTTAAGTGGGGGAGAATTGTCACACCCATAGCACTCTAAGCTTGGCAAATTAATTAGCAAGCTTTGTTTTGAAGAGAGATTAAATAGAGGGTAGCTAAATTAATTTAAGTTTATGTTATTAGCATAATTAAATAGGTAACATTAGGACAAGTTGAGTCCATTAAGGATTTTTGTATGGAATTAATTGAAACTTAGGATGATATGAATATGCGAGAGGTACATTAGGTAATAACAATAACAACAACAACAATAACAACAACAACAACAACAACAACAACAATAATAATAATAATAATAATAATAATAATAATAATAATAATAATAATAATAATAATAATTATTATTATTATAATTATAATAACAACAACAGCAACAACAACAACAATAACAACAATAACAACAATAATAACAACAACAACAACAACAACAACAATAATGAAAATAGTCTATAGGCAATTTTAGAGGGGAAATAAAATTGACTTCATAAGTCAGCAAATTTCTAGAATTTTCAATGGCAGCATAATTTGATTAGCATAAGAGATTAAGTAGCAAGCTAAAAAGGAAAAAAAAGAAAGGAATCAATTTATTATGAAGGGAAAAAAGAAACAAGATGAAGCATAGAACAAATAGAAAGGAATTAAAAAGAGAAAAGAAGAGTGAGAAGAAGGGAAATTTGTTTAATTTAATTGAGAGCAAATTAGCTGGGGCTGCAAGTGAGTAGTGGTGTAGTAGATTGGTGAGGCTATAAGAAAACAGTAGAATTAGTTGTATATGGTGAGTTGTTGTGTTGCTCAAACTATAAAATTTCTATAGTAATTATATTTAAATCAATTACTGATATAGATAGTAGAGGTGTGAACTAATGCAGTGAATTAATTTACTAATGTAAAAAAGAAATTTTGTAGTAGGTCAGAATTGATTTAGGGGCTGATGTTAGTAGTAGCAAATTGCAATGATCTACTGTGACTATTTTAGATAAGGCATATGAGCAGAGTAGGATGTGAGTTTTAAGATGTTACAAATAAATTCTAAGATAGAAGGAACTAAAATTATGCAATAACCATCCACTGGAATTCTACAAAATGAGGATAACAATAGAGGGCGAAAGAGAGTAAGTAAGTTTCAAAACTGTTCTTGACTTTTTTGTCTAGATTTTTTATGTATCTAAGAGGAAAAGAAAAAAAGGGAAGAAATAAGGAAAGACTGGATAGGGGAAAGATGTCATGTAATGCTATTGTTACATGCAGTGGCACAATTGTTGGCATATTATAGCTATAGCATACAACTAGCAAGCTATGAAAGAGGGGCATGAAAGGAAGCGCTACTAAGTAAAAGAGAGTATTATGGTGAACCTAATAGAAGCAAAGTATGCCCTAGTGGCACTTCAATATCAGTAGCAGAGAACAGTAAGCTTCAACAGTAGATATTTTTGCTACATTGGGCCTATGATCATGACCACAGGGGAAATTAACTAACACAGCTAATGAGGGTCATTTTGGGAGAGAAAGGGGTTTAGTATTATGCATAAATGACATTTGAAAATTTCTTAAATTGCATGATTTGAATAATTGTGGTACTTATAAAGGTTGTGGTTACTTGGGTAGGTGATAGAAGGTAGGGCGATTCGACACCAAATAAAGAAAAGGGAATGTTGTGAACTATGACACATGCAAACAAAAATAGGGATGAAACAATTCTAATTTAAGATAAAAGAGAAAGAAGGTATAAACCAAGATGTAAGCAAATCGAGGGATTTTAGGGTATGTACTCCATTATTTTCATGTTTCTTTGAATTTTTGGGATCAACCATGTTGTCTTAAGAAACACAAATTTTTTAACTAGTGCTTTAGGTAGTGAGTGAATCTTAAGTTATGCATCTATACCTGAATATGCATTAGTCATAATTCCTACAGTTGGTTATGCATTAAGAATAGAAATACAAATAATGTCTGGCTATGCTTTTAAGAGTTTAACAACTCATGTTAGGTGTCAGTTAATCATAGGACGTCAATTGTACCCAGTTTGCAATTGTTAAACTTAAAATGTGATTCAACAAGAATTAGCAGTATGATTAACAAAAGGGGAAAATGTTTAAGTACTTTAATATTAAGCCCCTATCTCTCTTGTGATTAGCTAAAGTAAATTAGTTGTTCATGTTCCTTGGGCTTTTTGTATACATAATAAACTGTATAATGCATTAGATACTTCTATATTCAAACCACTATCTACACCCTTAAAGAATGGTTGCACTAATCAAGTAAACTTTATTCATTAAAAGGAATGGACTAATAAGTGATAACACATGAGTTATATTTATAAGACACATGTATATTAGCTGGAATCATGTCGGACAAAGACCCTAAAAATAAGGTCAGATGGTAATGCATCCTATAGTGTATTACATGTATGATAAGAGGAATACCTTTAGCTTACAAGTGTGAATTTTAAGTATAACACTACTATAGGCTAAGGATAGAAAAGAGGAAGGTCACACTTAGAGGACTGATATATATATTATGATAAGGTGCATTCTGAAGCATACAAACATAGAGCATAGAATGACACAAGGAAAGGTATCAAACAAGCATAAGTGGGAAGATGTTTCAACCTTGTATAGTAGAGGAAGCTTATTAGATATAATTTAAATGTGATATTCAACATATGTGTATTTTTAAATAATGGCCTATAAATTGAAAGTCATATTTAATTCACAATGCAAGTTTGAAATAGTGTAAACATGTTTCTATCATATAGCCTTGGTACATAAGTGAATTGCCATGCTAAAGTGATAGGCTAAATAGTTTACCAATGATATTAATGTCTATGATTTCTTACATAATCACATAAAGTAGTTTAAATCTCTTAGTTGATCTAGTTTATATGAACATTAAAGATTAGTTTCAGCCACTTACGAATGGTTAGAAAGATGTTATGTAAATCATACAAGCAAGCATAGAAAACAATATGGAATTATATGAATAAAAAGAATCAGTGTAACATTATTAATGGTGAGATCATCTTAGTAAAGAATAAATGGTTCTTTGAACATATCAATGCTATAGGTTACAAAGCCAGTATTGAATTAAATTGCAACAAATTAGGCAAATTATCAACTTATAAAATGTTTAGGTTAAAGACCCTATACATAATTCTTTATACAATTAAATTTGAGCAATGTAAAATTCATAACCTAGAGCTTGGGCTAAACTCTTTAGAATCAAGGTTAGGTAGCTTTGGCATGCCAAAGAGGGATTAGTATGTAGATCTACAATAGCGCATACCTTGGTATTAGTGCCATGTGAGCTATTTATAGTGATAGTGGCTGAGGCCACTAATATTTATCAACTCACAGTGGTGGCAAGGAAATGGGAAAATCCTCTTTATCACTATTTATCTACTTATAATTTTATCAGCCTTGTTTACACTTCTTTAGGGTTATCTTGAAAATATGTTACCCATGGCTCTAGAAAGGCCCCATAAATCAGAGTCTTAATGAAAATCAACAAGCTAAGCTTAAAATATACATAATTACTTCAATAGACTATCATGGGGTAAGATATAAATAACTAGTATCACTTATAAATTAGGTTGTGGTAGTAAATAAACCAGTATCCAGTCTATAATGTGGATAGGTCGTAAGTCAATGTCAAATATAGTTGCAATATTTTTAGTATGTATTCTAGTTGTATCATTCATATTTACATGCTTCCATTTGTAGGCTTAGCAAATTAAACATGGTTAGTTATCGCATATGTATGACATGGTAAGTGAAACACATATAATCAATGTACATATGAGACAAGGTAAGATCCATCTACTAGTTTATAACTTAGTGTACATGCATATAGTAAGTTGCATCAACAACATACCTTTCTCTTCATCTTTTAAACAGATTAACATGGATGTTGAGTAAGTTATTAGAGTGTGACACATGGATATATTATGGTACCATTGAGCATATTTTGCTCAGTGCATTGGTTTTAGCTCTCAAAAGTTATAGAGATATAAAGATGTTAAGCAAAGCATTGATTACACCAGAAGCACCAAAACAAGCATTGAGATCCCAATCTATTAGAATTAGTTGTACATATAGTTCTTTGTTTTTATTTAAAGTATATAATGTCTTAATAGGCATGTACATACTATATTATGTTAAGAATGTATATATAACTAGTGTAACCTAAGGCATGTGTAAATAAGGTGGCTTGAATATATGTAGTTCATAGATTCGATGTATAATGAAGGCCACATGAATTAAGATCCATAAAGGTGTATGAGTTTAGTTAAGACAATTGCATGATAGTAAGTTGATAGGTAGAAAAACTAGATAGGATAATCCTTGATTTATATCTTCCTTTAAGGAAGAGTTTTTAGTTATATCCTTAAGTCTGCCATAAGGGGGTGACAAACTTATAGATGTGATATGTAGTGTTGAGGTAGTTGTTAATGTTATCATCATTTATGTGATGATTGAAAGATTGATTGTAGGACCTATAAAAGTTCTTTTCTACGGATAAATTTTTGTTAGGGTGTCTAGATAGCCATTATACTACAAAAATTTAGTCTCAAACTATCCCTTTGTAAAGCAAATTTATATATAATGAAAAGCCAACAAACAAGTTCAACTAGAACCCTTCTTTGAAACCTCTTAAGGGGATCATTAGCATCAAATTTTAGCCTAAGCACACTTGTAAGATCCTATCTCTTAGATAATTAATAATATCTAAGGAGTAGGTGTCAGAGCTTTTAGGACACTTCGAGGTCATGAGATGTTAGTCTATGAGGATGATTCTAATATGGTATTGATCTTTTCATAAAGTTGTGTAAGAGCAGCTACCTTGAGGTCTACAAGGGCTATTGCACACTTAAGATATGTGATATGATAGCAGGTGCAACTGTTCAGGTCCAGAATGAGGACCCTACATAAGTATTGAGATAAGTACGCCTATCGAGGTTTTAAAATATAATCCTCTACACAGATTGGGAATTATGATGGGTGTAGCCATTAAGGTGTAAAATGCTGACCCCTACACAAGTTTAGATCTCGTTATCCAATGATTAGAGCATAGTCTTTCAAATATTGGCCACTTACTAGAATAATGCATATGATAAAATAAATAGAATATAAATAAATGACATAATAGAGATAAAAAAAAGGACCTAATATGCGTGAACTTCATATAACTTTGTTGTATGTTAAAACCTAATTATGATGTATAATGTGATTGTGACTATGATGGAATACTTGCATGATGCATTATGTATGAGATTTAGTACATGAATCATTAAATTTGCCACTAAGTGTATGCTTAGCATATAAGTTTTTCCAATGTGTAGGTAGTAGATAGTTCGTGTAGTCTAGCCTCACCAGAGCATCATAGCAATCAACTCATTTTTGATACACTTAACACCTTTTATTTATGTATATTATAAGTATGTAGATGCACTCATGTATAAGTGATAAACAGTATTGTAATAACAATGATATGTAGTATTATAATATTGAACTTTGTATGCATGTTGAGTTATGTATAAACAACTATTGAATGATGATGATAAGTTTTGTGGTGGATTAAAGGATCCTATGTGTGAGACTACAGATGAGATAATTATAGAAGTGTCTATTTTATAGGTTAAAATTTTTGGATTTTTACTCGGACAACCATACCAAATTTTTGATAAAGTTGATTTAGTAAAGAGTTTTTGAAAGGTTTGAATAATTTAAATGAATATGTCCACTTAAGACCCTATATTGCATGTAAATAGAGCATTATGAGGATAAGTTATGTTATATCTAGGTTATAAAACCTTAAGAAGATAACATTTCATGTCGAGTTAAATGAGCTATGGGTGAGAGTAGTAATAAGATGGGTTACCTATTAGGAAGTAGCATTTTTTATTCGGTTTGGAAACGGATTGGTAAGAGGTGTTACATTTTTAGAATTTAGAACTAGCATAAGCTTATAGATGCTTATATTATCATCTTTCATAAGAGGGAATTATTTGACTGAATGGAATGGTATGAGATATTGAAGTTATTAATCTATTTAAGGATAGTTAAAAGCACTTTCAGCCATTCAATATGAATGAGATTTTCACAACTTTTCATAAGTTCGTGAATCTTCTCAACACTATTAAAGTTTTTGCAAAGATTAGAAAATAGCTATGGTGATTGACTCTTCTTGTAACACTCAATTACCTAGTTTGTTGTAGGCTATGAGCTAGGAAACATTACATTAGTGATATATGTTTTATAACATTTCTTTTCTTTTTTTTTTTTCAAGAATCATTATGGTAGTTATAATAAACATATTTCCCATTATATTATATTTCATACTAACTCATATTCCTTTTAATGTGTGTGTCTGTAGATACATATAAACATGCATGCTCACATACATAAATATATATTAAGGTCAAATTAGACATTTAAGTTATTTGAGTAATTAATCTGAAGTTCACAAACATGCACAACAAAATAACAATGTCATACTAGTCTTGAAATCTGAATACAATTTTATATTTTGATATTCAAAATAAGCTTATTATATATACCATAAGTCAATATCAAATACCTAAATGAACTATGAAAAAGCATAAGGTATGATGTGAATTGACTTTGTGATGTAGCTTTCTTTTTTGCTTCTTTCGTCACTTTAATTTTAAACTTTCACCTACATGAGGAAAAACTCAATGCACTAAGCAAATTGTCACTTAGTGATGCACACTAATCACTAGATGACTTACAGCCAGTCATTCATCCTAATATAACATGCGTATAACACATTAATTAAATTCAACATTTCTAATTAAAAACATTATTGCAAAAGAAGTAAATTAATTAGTACATAAATAATTTTTTAAGAACTTAATAATATTTCCTACATATACATAAAATAAAAATCTCTTATGCAATTTATTTTTAACTATTTCTCATGGTGATTCATAAATCCAATTATGACATTTATTTATTTATTCATTTTTTTCATACTAATTTATCAAATTTGTATTTTATTTATTAAATCAATTAATCTATAATTATGAAGTAGATATCATAACTAGAGTGGATATTATAATTGGCTTCTATTTCACAATTATATTATTATTATTATTATTATTATTATTATTATTATTATTATTATTATTATTATTATTAGTATTATTATTATTCATTTTTATTTGTTTATTTATTTCACATAAACAACAATAATAATCAATAATGTCAATATTAAAAAATAATCTTATTTTAGAATTGGATTATTATATTATTATTTCATTTATTTATTTATGTGACACCTCTTATACTGGTATTCGTAAACATCAGATGTAGAAGTGCCATAGGCACCAATGCTAAATGCTCATATAATGTATCTGTTAGTATCACATAACATTTATGCATTCATTCACATGATAAATAACCCGTTACAATATCTGGAAGCTATTTTGTGAAACTCAACATCTTATTCTAAAAAATCAAGCTTAACGTAATTATGAAATCTATAGTTTTTACGAACTAATAAAACAATGAAGAAATAAATCTGCTAACTTTAGTCGAATTAGCTTACGTGATGAAAACCAAATATCCTTTTAATAATAGAAAACAATCGCACTAAAATTGAAAACTAAAAGAGAATGTAGTATGAGAACTCCAATAGGAGTTGCATACTTCCCACTTGGCAATGTTTTCTCCATCAAAGGTTTAACCTACACATGGAAAAAACATCTAACACACTAAGAAAAACTTGCTTAGTGGTATAGAATCAAACCTTTATAACATTCATTCAAGCAAGCATGTAATAGCTTATCACAGTCATGATCTTACTCAGCACGTACATTTATTTATATCTCTTATGCTTATTAGGAGTAATAGTTCATACATGGTAAGATCGTGCATAACTTGCCTTTAATCATCTTAAGCCAACATTTATATTACATTATGGATTAATAAGTGAACACAATCATCATTACATATACTTAATTAGTTTATCATGCACATGAACATCTCATATCATTTATTTCATTTTATGGCCCATTGTATCCTAAGACAACTCTAGGCTTGATAATGAGTTTAATAGTACTATGAAAAAAAATAGTAAGATGCTTTGTAGAGCTAACAGTAGTATCACACCTTGAGCATCGGTTCGATTTTCCTTAATGATAGAATTGGAATTAGAAGAAAAAGTGGGGAATGAAATAGATGTATGGATCGAGAAGGGTCAGCTGGTGTAAACAATAGAGTGAAAAATGAGTGAGGGACAAAATGGTAAATACTTAAAATAACCTAGGGCAAAGTTGGAAAAATGTAATCAAAGATCCAAAAATAAGTAAAACATGTGTGAAAGGGTGAAAAACATGAATGTAGAGTAATAGGATCATGAAACTGCAAAAAAGAGAGAGGTTCGAGACATGTACCAATGAATAGAGATACTAGGTCATGAATAATGTTCCTAAAACATGGATAAGCTAATTGAACCAAATGAGAGGAAATATTATAAATTAATTTTGGGTGAAGTTTGAATTATAAATGAAGTCATTTAAGAGGATAAAAATGTAATTAATGTTTTTACAATAGTGTCCTGAGAATAGTGACCTAGTTCATGTTGAATGATAAAATATTAGGCTTATGCTCAAAATAACCCTAGAATAGCATGACTTAAAGGTCAAAAATTCTAAATAAGCCAACAATGTTGGATTTAGAATTTTTTTAACCTTAAGAAGAAATTTAATGGAATTAATTGAGAATGTAAATGTTTAATTAAACTAGCTCTTTTTGATTTTGAATTATGATTTTCTCGAGACATATAATTATGGATTTTCCTAATTAGTCGCAAAAAAAGAATTTAAGTTACACATTAAAATCAAAGAATTAATTTTTAAAGAAGAAAGGTTGGAATTAATATGAACCCTTAGACTAAAGAAGTGGCACCCATCCAACCATTAAACATACTTATATATATAGTAATTTCACAAGAAATAGAGAGGCCAAAAGCTTTATCTTCCTCCTTTTAAAGTTGATGACATTACTAAAGGAACCCTTTTCTTTTCTTCTTTCTTAACTAAATTACACTAACATTGAGCCATATTTTATCACTAAAATAACCTCTACCACCTATAGATCATTGTTCTAAGGAGAAAATTAGAAGAACAAGGCTAGTTTTAGAGCATTTCAATTAGGGTGAATGGTGACAAATTAATTGGTAAGTGTTTAAATTTAAGGTTTTATATTTTCTAGGTTGTTATTCAATGTCAATAAAAGTGCTCTTAATGATTATTTTTGAGTTTGGAATAGCATAGAAATTTGTAGGCATTTTTTTAATAAAAAATTAATTATATTTATAGAGAAAGGTGAGGATTTACAAGTAAAAGGAAAAGAAAGGGCCTAGAGAGGCTTAATTGATGCCAATTATAGTATTTATAAGTGTATTCAATGATTATATTCTAATTTTTATAAGTTTTTCAAGTTCAAGTATATGTGCACATAAATGTTATGTATGTATGAGTTATTGCTTAGTTAATGAATTAAGCACCTTAAGTGAAGGTTTAGAACATGTTTGAAATGAGAAATCAATTGGAAAAGAATGATGGAGTGTATGCCTATATATTGTTAAATGGTATGACAAGCATGTATGTCATGTATATTAGTGATATGTAATGGTAAATATGACTAATGGGATGGTTAATGGAAAGAAATAATAGTAGTTGATTAGGAGTTTAAAAACAAAGCCATTGAGCTTGTATGACTGAATGGTCTGACATAGGCAAAAGTGGTATAATCATGTTAATATGGCTATTATGATGCACAGAATTGTTGATTATTAAGAGTAAGTGGTAACTTAATAAGAACTTCTCATAAATGACATATGTATATGGAACATCTGCAAATGAACATATGTCTGTGTAACCATATTATGAGTGAAGGTTAAGAGTACTAACCAAATGTGATGTAAATGCATGAACGAAAAAATGTATAATGTAAAGATTTAGTTATGCTCATCTTGGAATAAAATAGTTGGTGAGGTTGAAATGGTATAACATATTGGTATGTGGTTTAGCATTATAACATACTACATTATATAATGTTATGAGAAATAAACATGAAATGATAATGGTAATTTAAGTGAGCAAATTAATATGACACTGCAAAGCTTAAATAAGATAAAAATGGTAATAGCATCCAATATGCTTTTATACTAAAACTCTATATACATGAGAGTAAATAAGACTTGATAGAAGCCTATATCTGTTAGATAATCTACTGGATAGGTTAACTTGTCAACTAGGGAATTACAATAGTTTCTAAGACACTTTAGTGTCATTCTTATACTGGTGCAGACACTGTTATGTCTAATGGGGCCACTGCACACTTATATTATATTGAGACATATCATATGGGTGTAGCTACCATTAAAGTCCAGTAAAGCCACTATACACATACATATATAGTTGAGAGGTTTACATATGGATGTAGTCAATATTGAGGTCTAATAGGGTTATGGCACAACTATGTACTAGTGTAATAGCCGTCAAGGTCTATAAGGCCAATACATATATACTCATATTGGTGTAGTAGATGGTGAGGTAAAAAATGTAGGCTATTGCACATCTCATGAAACCTCTATGGTTGAGGTCTAGTTATCTAATATTAGGATAATATCTTTTGATTATGGGCTATTTAAATAATTAATTAGAATGAAGTAGAATGAAAAAAGTAGACTTCTTAAATCCAAATGTTAGTATTTGCTTATTAACATGAATATAAACTACATGATTTGAATTAAACAAAAACTAAATTTATAAAATAAAGAGTAATCAAAGGGAATAGAAAGGCCCTTTTAATAGTTGCAATTGACCATAACAAGATGACATGTTGTGCATTAATTGCTTAAGCATTTGACTATTTGTGTGTTTAATTTTAATATATATTTCATTGTATATTCCACTAAGCATTATGCTTAACACATCGTGTTTTTGACGCATAGGTAGGAGATAGTCAACTCTAACTCGACCTCAAAACAGCAGTATAGCACATCAAGATTCTTTGGTATATTTTTCTGATCATGTTATAATGTATAAGTAATTTAGAAGGCACTCATCTTAAGATAGGGGAAATAGGCCTAAATCTATTCAGTGATGAGTTTTGTAAACTAACTGATAACATTTATGTGTGATGTAAATATACATATGTGTGTGATGTTGGTGATGAGTGTGGATTGATTTAACTATGTTGATATAATTTTGACAATTGAGTTGTTTCATAGATTTAAGAGGATTAAAAGGATTTAGAGTTAGGGATTCTAATTTATATGGATATAAAAGTGCATTTTTCTATAGGTTACTATTTAGGCATTGTCATTGGACAGCTACTATGCTGCTAGATTTTTGATAAGGAAGTCCCAGTCATCATGAAATACCTAGTAATGGTCTAAAATGGCTAAGCATCATAAATTAACTAAAAGTAAAATTTAGTTCAGTTTTAATCATTAAATTGGCTTAGAAGAAAGTAGTGGCTAAGGTTAGAGGAATAAATTGAATAAGTTTGTGTTCCATTCCATATTTGGGTCAGGTAATCGGATTAAGTAAGGGGTGTCACATTAGGTGATATCAGACTAGGTTTAACCATTTCTCAGTATATGAGATTACATATGAGTGCCATAGGATTAAAATTCTATATTATCTAAAGCTACACTACTGGGCTAATTACTGTTCTTTTGAAATAGTTTAAAAATGTCAAAATCAATGCCACTAGGTGGTAGGGAAGAATTGGAGAGCCATGCCTAATAATAATTAATGAACTACAAGTAGATAGACTGCTGTACTTAGTGACACTACATAGCCAACACAAGCTCAACCACTACAACTACAGTAGATTGTAGATTTACTTAGATAATCCACTACTATAATAGCTCCACCTATACCACTTGTGCAACCACGTCTGCCACCACAAGCCCTTTCGGAGACATAATTAGAAAGAGTCAAGAAAATGGATGCTAAGGATTTCAAGGGTGTAGAACCTAATGATGTAGTTGCACTGAGTATTGGTTAGAAAGAACCATTAGAAATTTACAACAACTATGGTGAACACTAAATGAGAATGTAATATGTGCCATATCTCTACTATAGAAGGAAGTATTTAGATAGTGGGAGATACTATTAGAACATAAAAAAGCACTAGCAAAACTAACTTTAGATTTCTTCTTAGAAGAGTTCAAGAAAAAGTGTATCATGGAGAATTATTTAGAGAAGAAGAGACATAAATCCTAGACCTAAAGTAGGGATGATGATCAATCATTAAATATGTAAAAAAAAGTTTCCAAAGTTAAACATATATGTAAAAGAGATTGTACCAACTGAAGCTAACTAATGTAAAAGGTTTGAGAATGGTCTTAATAGTGACATTAAACTATAGTTGGCAATGAGGAAAATCAGAGAATTTCCTTCTTTGAAAGTTTCTAAAAGAAAATATTCTAAGCCTGAGAAAGTTCAACTCTAGAAGCTATTAAAAGATAGAAAGGTTATCAAGCTACTCAGCAGTAGTATTAGAAATAGGCACAATGTAACACCCTTACCCGATTCTTGAAAGAACCTGATAAGAATGTCATTTCCCATTAATCACCTATCCAACTTCTCTAACCTTCATTTGTTTAACACTTATGAGTCAACTAAACCTGATGATATATCTTGGATATTTATCAGTTATTACTCATTGTTATCCTAATACTAGATGTATTATTCAAATAAAAATAGTTTATGTAGTTAAAAAATAATTTTACAAAAAATTGACCAGCATCATGGCTACTCAGGTTAAAAACCAAAAATTTTTCCTAGAGAAAAAAACAATTCTAAGAATCATTATATACCATCCAACAACAATCTGGACCCATATAGTCCTCCCAATCAACAAGCACAACAAATATCAGCAAGCAATATAGGGTCTCAGGCCTGCAATATAAATAAGCATACAGATAATGACAATTATACATATATGCAAACATACATTCAATTTTAAGCTTTTGAGTTATCACTCACAGGCTATATGTTATTACAAAAATTTTCACATTACCATTCTACTCCCAAACCCCTTTATAGCTATACAGAAGTACTTAACCTATTTACAAGCAAAAACAAATAAAGATTGTACCCTGACACTAGTAGTCGTATAGAGGCTTTAACTTCAAAGCTACTCTCTATCCACTACTTGCACATTATAACACAGATACATTAAGTGTAACTTAGTGGTGAATTTGATAAAATATATGCATGTACCACACTTAGCCATATGTAGACATATAATTATAGAACATACAATAATGCAGATTGTTTAAATATTCATATTTTCATTCCTATAATCATTTCGCTATTTATTTCGTAGCATCGTTTCATTTCATAGATTAATTCACAACATGGATTAATTCACAACCTAGCCCATACTGAAAGACTACACCTAAAAACACTAGATAGCGGAATGTGAATAGTGCAGTGGCCTATATTTTGGACCTTAGTATTTGCACCTACCCATAACAACTCGATAGCAAGGATTAGCTCTACGGAACCTCACAATATTAGTGCAATAGGGATCAGTCGAGTAAGGACCACCTAATATACAATCATTAACATCATAATGGTGGATATTAAATATCAATCTTGTAGACCTCTGAAATTCACGATAATGGGCTATAAGGATTAGCCCTATGAGACCTCCCAATACTCGATGTGTAGGGCTCAATAAGAGAACCCCGATAGTTGCACGTACTGTGATAAATAAAAAACACAAGTAATGGCTTAAAAGAGCAAACCTAATAGCTGCTTTATTCTTTAGTTGAGTGGTCAACCCATCCAGTAGGTGTCAAACTATATGGACCGTTATTCAATTTTTTATTATCATTAAGGTACATGTTATTCATCAAGTTTATATGTCATTTACTATTCATTTGGTCACTTTATAACCACCATTCTCAATTCAATATTTATGTGATTTTCACAATCACTTTTCCATACTCATAGTCATTCATTTGTTTTATCAATTTCACTTACATCCATTATTTTCTATTTCATATCACATTTTAACATAAAAAGGATCATTTGTACATCTATATGTGCTTGTCATTTTACATCATATAATTGTCACATTTGAAGCATTTTCACCAAGTATTTGCCATTTTATCATACATAAACATTTAATGTCCATTTTTACCATAATTTATGCCATTAATGCATTAATTACTCAAATATATTTACATATACTAAAATGGCACCATTAGGCCATATTATGTACACTAACTTACACATTCATCTCATTTAATTTATCACATAATTATACTTCTTATATCTTTATTAATAGTGTACATTAATTATGTCCCATTAATACATACACTTACATGTAAAATTCACACGTCCATACACCAAACTCATGTATTTTCATGCACACCAATGCACATACATAAATTTTATTCAAATTCACATACTTATGGGTTCTTTAACACCCTTCTCCTCTACATTAAGGCCTAGAATTACCTTGCTCCTTACTTGTTTCTCCTTTTCCTACACGTAAACATTTCACATTTTAGAAAAATTCCTAAAAATCCTACAATGCTCTAAATTAAATTCTACTAACATAGGAAATCTTAGAACACTCCCTAGTATCCAAAAATAAATAAAAACTTTATTTAGAACACTTACTCAATATGATGACACTATTCACCAAGTGTTCATAACTTCTTCCCAAGACTTTATTTTTGAATTCTATAACTTGGAATAGAATCCTTGGATCATACAGGCTAATTTTGATATATAATTAGATATCTTTAGGTGAGAATTAAGGGAGAAAAAGAAGGAAAAA
>CANXYI010969059.1:0-14184 GCA_948208565.1 Hura crepitans | reverse complement strand
AGCACATATGTATACATAGCACACACACTTTCTTGCCATTTCGACAAAAAAGTACATATATATATGTCATCGAGTACGCATACCTATTTAGGTGTGACTATCATGTTTTGATTCTATTTCCACCTTAGGTGTGCCTTCCTTTATCCACACTATTTTTCTAGTCCTTAACTTCCAGCATTCCTATTGGTAGTGCTGGTTTTATCACATTATCCGAATTTTTGGGCAAAATCAGTAGAGAATTAGAGGAAGTTCTCTTCTAAAAAATTATACTCCTATGTCTTGTCTTTCATAGAAATTTTATTTCATATTATTCTAACAACTATACATTAAGTTATGGCCTAATTACCTCTGCTACTCTAGAGCCATTCTGTCAATTTTAGTTTTCATTACTCAACTTGTGTCACATTTTTTAGTAGGCTAAACTCATAATCAATTCAAAATTTCTACATAAAAATTGTATTCCTATGAGTCTAGTTTTATTTGGTTCAAGAATCATACATTTTTGATAACTACAGAGAGAGTTATGACCTGATGAATAGAGACTATTCTATTTATTTTGGGAATCCTATAGACAGTGCAGATGCCCTGAATTTTGAGATTTTTTGGGAAAAATCCATAATGAATTAGGGAAAACTTTCTTCTACAAAGTTATATTCCTATGTTTTAGCTTTAATTTTAAATTAGTTTCATAATTTTTAAATATTTACATAGAAATTTATGTCCAAAATACTCTTTACTACTCATAAACAAAAATCAGTTCTAGTAGCCCTAGAATTTCGAGATTCACACTCTCACTTCCATTTCTCCATCAAAATCAACCATTTTTTTGCAGCATTTCCTCTAACCCTAGATCCTCAGTCAACTCAATAAATCAAAAATTATTAGAAGAGAATTCAATTACCTTAAATGGAAGAGAAATCTACTGTAGTTACTTTTTTTCTCTTCTTCCTCTTTCCTCTTCTTCACGTTTTCTGCCCCTTTTATTTTCTTTTTTTTCCTTGGCTGCCACCTCACTTTAATTGGACAAATTTTTATTTTGATCATTCCTTTATGGCTTATTCAAATCTAAACCCCCAAACTACATTTTTCCCATTCCATTTCATTTTGTTTTTCCTTCTTTCATTTCATTCATTTTCTCATTAGTTATTCATTTTTCCTACACCACAATATTCCTGAGCCTCTAAAATTTTAAATTTCTCGAACTTCAATTTTTTGAGAAATTTGAGCTGAAACTTCAGGGAATTTTTAAAAATCACTCCGACACCGAAAAATTATTATATTTGTTCCTAAAATCTCCAATTAGATGTTCGCAAAGTTTCACGGCAAAATTCCTTCGAGAGGTAAGTGAACCAAAATTTTCGAAAATTTGCGGCAATTCAGTTTACGGCAGAACTTTGAAATTTTTCATACGGCCGCTCGGACCTCCAAAAATTGTTGTGTTTATTTTTAAAATCCTCAAATACTTTCAATTGGAGGCACATAAAATTTCATGGCCAAATTCCACCGACAGGACATTTAACTAACTATCTCGATTTACGTGCAAAACCTCAAAATTAAGAAAAATTTTCAAACGACCTCAGAATTCAAATTTTCTTTCACCAATGGACTCAGGGGAATTTTCAACCTTCAAGGTATTGTATTTTCAGGTTCATCCGGGCTCATCCCGGGTCATTCCCATCATGACTCAATCCGAGCCTATGGCCTACTAGCTTATAGCCTGAAATAATTTAGTGGTTCTACTAAATTTTTAATTGAGGTCATTTTCAAACATTAAATTCCTTAAAGTTTATTGGGAAATATGTCTTGCCTCGAGACTCGTGCCGGTGACCCAGTATTTCAGGCGCACTTCCCAATCTCAGGATACTATTCCCAGAGCTTCAACAACACTGTAATAGTCAGGGTGTTACAATTTTCCTCCATGGTGACAGATGACACCCTCGATTGGTTTCATAATCTTCCCTTCGAATCCATAACCTCTTTCAAAAAATTGTTTGAGTTGTTTAAAACCAGGTTTATCATTCAAATAAGGGCCAAAAAGATCATGACCAATCTGTGGGCTATTATATAGGGATAGGAAGAAAGCATGTAGAGATTTTATAGAGAGGTTCTAAGAGTAGCATCCAACATTGAAAATCTTAACAGTGAAGTAGTAGTGGTCACCATGATTAACAACGCAGGGAACATGTGGCTATACAACTCATTGATGATAGATAAGCCAACAGACTTTGTCGAGCTAATGAGCAAAGTAATTTATAGTGTTTGATGACGCTAGCTGGGCTGACGGCAATTACAACCCTGATTTGCCTATAGGGAAGAAAGTAACATCTCCATTCAAAAGCTGCTTGAGGAGGAGCCCGAATAGGAAAAGCCTACGGAAGGCACTGATCTCTAAGGAGAAAAACTCTAAGGAGAAGGGGTAGCAATAAGGCGCTTTCATGCCCTTAAATGCCAACCTTGTAAAAATCCTAATGTGGATTACAAACAATCATGGCAAAGTGAATTAGCTACAGAAGATGGACCAAGAACATTCGAGAGATGAGACAAGCAAATTTTGTGATTTTCATAAAGATGCAGGCCACACAACTAATGAATGCATATGCTTGAAAGGTAAAATAGAGAGATTGTCAAAGAAGGGTTTGCGAAAGAAAAATCCAGAATGGTCCTCTAGTTCGAGCAATAGTTCTAGCTCGGATAATGAGAGGAGAAAACTAACGGACTTAAAGCTTGGTAGGCACAAGGCAAGTGTCATTAATATGATAGCTAGAGGATCTCCTTTCAAAAAAGGGATGTTAAGAAGAAAGAAAGCAACAAAGGGAGTATTCCTTTTAGCCATTTCCAAAGAAACGCCTCCAGTCACCACCTTGGTATATAATGCCAAAGAGCTAAGGATCCTATATAAGGATGCCTAGTGGTACAAGAATATATTGCCAACTTCTTAGTAAAAAGGATATTGGTGGACAATAAAAGTGTAGTGAACATCTTGACACTCGACGCTTACAAGAGGATAAATTTTCCCCTCAAAGAGCCCAAGCCGATCTGCACACCACTAATCGAGATAAGAAATGCCTCTATCACTATGGCATGCACTATCGAATTGTATATTGAATTAGGTGACAAGGAAATCTCCCATGTCTTTAAGTGCAACTTCATAGTAATAGACATCCCTTTTTACTTATAATGCTATTTTTAAGAGACCCATGTTATTTGAAATGGGTACAGTAACTAGCTTCTGATACCTGGTGATAAAAATTCCCACCACAAAAGGTGTCACAATAATCCAAGGAAATCAACGAGCGGCTCGCAAAGCTTACATTACCATTATAAAAGAGGCATCCACCCTTAATTTGGTCGAGTAGCCAAAACCAAAATGCTTGAGACTGGTGCTGGATAGCAAGGTGATGACAGTGGAAGTAGAATCAGGTGAGATAGTGCTAATCAAAAGTCAAACGCTTAAACAAATTAAAGATAGAGTCTTTGAAGTCCTAATTCTAAACAAATCCACTTCTGCTTGGACCACCGAGGACATCTCAGGCATAATCCCGAATATCATATGCCATAAGCTAAACATAGATCCACAAACAAAATTAATTAAATAGAAGCTTCTCTAATACTATGTAACAACCCAAAAATCTTGACTCTCATGAATAGTGCTTCTCGAGATGAATAGTATTTCTTGAAACTCGAGTCGCACTAATTGTACCAACAAAGAGTATTAATTACTAGAGAATTTTAGGCAAAGTTTGAAGCTAATCCGAAGTTGTTTGGATGGTTAAAAATGATAAATAAGATTTTATGGCAGTTTCCTATGAATAGTTCCGTAGGCAAAGCTGAACCATAAATAAAATAAAAATTTGCCCATAATAATCTGAAAATATTACAATCTGATACTCAAATATTCTGAATAGTCCATTGGCTTTGGAATCCGAATTTTTTGAGTTCAGAAACTATTTTTATCTAATTTTTGAAAAATAAAATGTATTAATTTTTTAGGTTCTTGTCATAATATAGGCTCGATATTTTGGGAGGATTTAGGGCTTGAATTAACTGAATTTTGGGGATAGAAATGGGAAAAAATTGACACTCTTATCGGTTATAACAATTTTTTGAAAGAAGGAAAAATTTAATTATTTAAAAATTATAAATGGGAAGGAAATGAAAATTCCTTCCATTTCCACTCTATAATACACTTACTTCCCTCCCCAAATCCCCTCAAAATCGTGACCACCTCCACGTCCCTCTTTCCTTTAATTTCTTCTTCCACACACAAGCCCATTCCAAAAAATTATACCCAAATCGAAAAGTGTCCCGAGACAAATCCACATACACTAAAATCACAGGGAATGGCAGAGTATTTTGGGAGAAAAACCAAGAAGTTTTCCATGGTGAATAGTGACCTCATGACACAAGTTTTTGTTCGCTAATTTTATTTTTCATGGGTTCCTAGAGTATTATAGAGCTTATATCCAAACTTGGAATATTTTTTTCAACTTTTATATTATTTTTTAAATTTCGTACTCTTTTGAATTCGTACGCGAAACATCGACTCGAGATGAGAAAAGGCTTAGGCTGGCATCGGGTATCTCGTACAACTTATATTGGTGTGTGTAATCACCTTAATTTGTGTAAATTTGCATGAAACATGTTATGTACATTTATTTCCATAATAGTAATAAATGTAAATAAATGCTTTAAATGGCAATAAATGCCATGGTTAGAAAAGTATGATGATTAGAAAGATGTATGCATGGAATGTGATGGTTTAATATGATTAAACATGATGAAACCGGGAGAATGTTAGTATTAAGTACATAAATGAAAAATGCAGATTTGGAATTGAGTATGCCATGATCGTGTGTCATATGCCTAAGAGTGTGTGCATGCATATGGTTATGTGTGATTAGAAGATGTGTAACAGATGTGAATGTGTCGCAGAATAGAATAAAATGTGGCCGTAGGGTGTTAAATGGTTTTGTTGTGTGTGTAGGAGACACTATGGCAATTTAAGCCGTTAAGTTGTGTAATGTGTATGTATGACTTAGAATCAATGAAATATACCTATTAGGGAATGAGTGTAGCTAGATTATAGTGATAGACGGGCATTGAAATGGCCGTGGACCTGTAAACAAGCTTATAGAGCTTGTTTGACCAAAATGATGCATGAAATGGTAAATAAACCTAAAAATGCTTCGATGAGTGTAAATTATCAATGTAAAAGAATGTAAATGATAAGTAAATGAGGATATATGTTATATAAACATATGATAAGGTAATAAATGCCAATTGGAACATAATTAACCATTGATATCATAAAATGGTCTTTTGAGTTACTAATTGATCCTATGACATAATGATACATTATTATGATCCGATGCCATTACACTTAAGAAACGGGTCCTACGAGTGGTAATGGACATCAATAGGCCTAAGTTGGCCAAGTGAATTAAAATAGGTCATGCAAAGGTGCAATGAGGCTAATGGTGAATTTAAGTAAAATAATAATATAAAAAGTGAAAATGGTTAAAATGAGACCTAATGACAGGTTTAATGATGCTTATATAGTTAGACAACCTAGTTTGGATTAGTTGATTGGTCAACTAGAATTTTTTTTAGTAGCTGCTAGTATATTATTGGGTATGTGACCTATGGGTCATTGATTTACTGACGGGCACAAGTGCCTCCGGGCCTAAGTATATGCACCCACGGGTGTGAGTGCCTACGAGCCTAAGTTTATGCATCTGTGGATGTGAGTGCCTACAGGCCTAAGTATATGTACCCATGGGTGCGAGTGCCTTAAGACCTAAGTTATCCATTATCCAGTCTTGGTCAGTTGTCTTATTGGTATAGACATATGTTAAATAAGTTAAAATGACTTAAAAATACATGATTTTGAATTGAATGTTACATGACACTACTATGGATTAAATGGCATAAGTATGCCGAATGACTCAAGAACTAGACTTAAGGCTTATAGATATGACCATTAGCATTTAAATGGCTTTAAATGATAGATATATGTATGTTTGTGATTGTAGAATTACTATTGGACTTATGTTATATTTATGCATGCTAAACTAACCTTGTTTTGCAAGTTAAAGTGATTACACTACTAAGAGAAAGCTTAACGCATTGCTTATTTGCGATGCATAGGTAATAGTGCGACAGATTAGAGTCAAAGCTTCTACACAGTAAGAGACACGAAGATAATCCCTACATGGGTATTTTTGTACATTTTGTAATAGTATATAGTGATGTAAATGTAATAGGTAGTTGTGCTCTTGTGATCCTGAAGGGATTGGGTTTAATCTGTATTTTGTATCGAGTTTTTGTACTCAAACTGTGACTATTGAAACTGCGGTTATAATCCTTGCATGTTTGTATTTTGATTGATGATCTTGCATGTGAAAATGCTGTTTTAGTTGAGCTTGATGTTCAATCTAATTTGTGATGTATTTGAAAGGTTAAAAGGACCCATTGGAGTTGGAGATAAGCTAATTGATATATTAGAAGTGTTTTTAAACAGGTAAAAATTTGAAAAAGTGTTCCGATACAGCCGTTATGGTACCGGACTTTCGACACAATGACCCCAAAGTTGCCTCGAAATATGTGTCAAAAGATTTTTTTTTTGGTGTTTTTGTACATCTTTAAATCAAGAAAATGTTTTTCTTAATAAAAGTTTTAAATCTTAGTGATATTTGGATAACAGAACCAATTATCATTTTGCGTGCATGCATCCCCCGTTTGGATCCAGTGTGCGAATCGGGTGGTGGGTGCCACATACTCTACTGATTGAAAGAAGGTAATAGAGGAAGAAACATGAAAATTTTTATCTGTAGGATTTGTCAGCAAGGTCTTCTTCCTCAAGTGGTTGGCGAACATTGTGTTGGTTAGAAAAAAGAATAGTAAGATGCACATATGTGTGGACTTCAAAGACTTGAATAAGGCATGCTCCAAAGACGGCTACCTATTCCCATGCATTATCAGCTAGTGGACTCCATGGCTGGATATGAAGTCTACTCTTTCCTAGATGCCAGCTCTGGGTATCATCAGATTCTAATATTTGGTCTTGACCAGGAAAAGACTTGCTTTATCACCCATAAAGGTACATTTTGCTATAATGTCATGCCATTTGGCCTTAAAAATGCAGGAGCAACCTACTAAAAATTTGGTCAACAAGATGTTTCGAGAAGATATTGGCCAATTGATTGAAGTGTATGTAGATGACATGATTATTAAAAGCTGAAGCACTGAGGGGCATGTCAGCGACCCGGTAAAAGTTTTTGCCACACTTAACAAATACTGGATAAAGCTAAATCAAGAAAATGCACTTTTAACATCTAGTAGGGAAAGTTCCTAGATTTTATGGTATCTCAAAGGGAAATTAAAGCCAATCCAGAGAAAATACAAGCTATCCTAAACATGCAACCACCCAAAAGGATGAACGATGTACCAAAGTTGAATGGGAGGATAATCGCCTTGGGAAGATTCATATCCTGCTCGACAAAGAGATGTTTCCCTTTCTTCAAAAAACTAAGGAAAGATGGACAATTTAGTTGAGATGAAAAATGTCATAATGCCTTCAAAGAACTTAAAGCCTTCCTTATAAAATCACTGTTGTTCAGTAAGCCAATTGAAGGAGAAATATTATACATGTATCTCTCCACCTTAAGTGATATTATAGCCTCGGCCCTAGTAAGAAAAGAGGGAAAGGAGCAAAAGCCTATCTATTATGCCATTCAGGTATTAAAGGGTCCAGAGCTGAGAAAGAGCCAAGTCAAATAGTTACTGATTGCATTGATGATGAGCATCAAGAAGCTGAAGCATTACTTTCAATTCTATAAGGTGATTGTCCGAACAGATGCATTGGTCAAAAAGATCATACATAAGCTCGATATTAATGAAAAAACAGCCAAAATGTTCATGAAGTTATAGCCATATGACATATTTTTTCGGCAATTATCATCTTTGAAGGCATAAAGTCCTCGCAGACTTCGCTACAAAGTTCAGTGGAGAGATTGTAAATCGAGACTCCCGATCAGGCTTGATTATGTAGGAGATATACGTGGATAGAGCATCAAATAAACAAGGAGTGAGAGCTGGGATATGCATTAATGGCCCATCAAACCTCAATATAGAGTACGCTTTCAAGATAAACTTTAAGGTATCGAACAATGCAACTAAGTATGAAGCCTTAATTATCAGGCTAAATCTAGTCAAACATGTCCGACTGGAATCCTTGGACATAAAGAGTGACTCCCAACTAGTGACAAGCTAAATCTAGGGTGAATTCGAAGCTAAAAAAGCTTGTATGATAAAATACCTAGAAAAGGCAAGAAATATGCTGAAGGAGTTAGAGGATAATGGGACAGTCTAGAATATCAAAAGAATCCCCTGCGCTAATAATGCTCATGTAGATCTAATAGTAAAGGCAGTAGCCTCCAATGACTTTATGAACATGAAGATCAAAGTTGAAGAAACTAGTTCTCCTGTGTTCCAAGAAATGGACGTGATGTAAGTAAACATCAATGACATATAAATGGCCCTATTAATGGACTATATCCAATTAGGTAAACTCTTAAAGATGAAGAGTGAAGCAAGGAAGATAGCAAAAAAATCCCTTAGCTATTCCATAATAGACGAGAAGTTGTACAAAAAATCAACAACTTATTCGTGGCTAAGATGCATAACTCTAAAATAAGGAAACTTATGTGCTCAGAGAAATTCACAAAGGGATATGCGAAGCACATGAAGTAAGTAAGGCCACAACTAGGAAAGTATTCTAAACCAGATATTACTGGCCTACAGTATTGAAAGATGCAAAAGAGATGGTGTAAAAATGCCCTTTATGTTAGGTCCACAGCAAGATAACGAAGAAGTCAGGGGTAGAACAATAGCTGATCGGGATATCATAGCCTTTTAATCAATAGAGACTTGACATTTTAGGTCTCTTTATGCCACAAAAGAGGCAATGAACATTTGTGATAGTGGCGGTAGAGCACTTCACGAAGTAAATAAAAGTAGAGCCAATAACCATGATTACCACAACAAAAGTTCTAGACTTCGCTTGGAAAAACAATGTTTATTGATTCAGCCTCTATAGAGTTTTCATAACTGACAATAGAAAATAGTTTGATTGCTTGTTTTTTTAAAGAATTCTATCAAGGCCTTAAGATACAGCTCCATTTTATGAGAGTGACACATCCACAAACCAATGGCATAACTGAAGTGTCGAATAGAACTTTGCTCGAAAGACTAAAAAATATCTAGCGGAAGTAAAAGGTAGATGGATAGAAGAGCTTAACAACGTATTATGGGCATATTGGATATCCCCCTAATCGGCCACAAAGAAGATGCCATGTTCCCTCACCTATGGCTCTAAAGTTGTCTTACCTGTAGAAATTAGATTAGCCTCATATCGAGTGGAGTCTTTTGTTCAAAGGGGCAATGAAGCAGGGAGATGACAAGACCTCTATTTAATCGAAGAAAAAAGAGAGCTTGCCTAGAAAAGAGTCGCATCCTACAAGCAACGCATTTTGTAATACTACAACATAAGGGTAAGAGCCAAAAGGTTAGACATTGGTGATCCACTCTTAAGAAAAGCCGAAATCAGCATAGGGAAAAAGGGAGTTGGCAAGCTCATGCCTAATTAGAAAGGGCCTTATGAAGTATCTAAGATCCTAAACCCAGACACTTACAAGCTGAAGACAATTAATGGCATGGAAATATCGAGGTTATGAAACGTGAAAAGCCTTAAGAAATACTTCATGTAATGAAAATCACTGATGAGCTTTTGGCTTGATCAAGCATGCTTGTATTTTGCTTTATGCATCCTTTTATGATTAATAAAGAAGGCATTTCCTGCCATTGATATCTAATTTGTTAAGGCAAATACACCTAAAATTTAATTTGCTAAAGCAAATACGCCTAAAAATTAATTTGCTAAGGAAAACATGCCAAAAAACTAAGTCCCTAAAAGCAAACAAGCCTAAAGATCAAGGCAAATGCACTTAAAAATCTACTAGAGGAAAAGTAAGGCACACCTACCAAAAATTCAATAAAAGCCAAAAAACTAATATGAAAAATAATGAAAACACATTAGAAATGGAGAAATTCCATTGCATTCAATTAATGAAGCTTTACAAGATAAAAAAATACAAAGATTTACAAAAACAAGCCATTTCATTCTTAAGAAGGGAGAGGAATAAGCTCTTCAACAATAAGAAGAGGTGTAAGCTTCTCAACGATAGCTTTATCTATAGCTAGACTCTTATTGACATTATCCACCCAAGAGAAGTCTTGATCTAGAAAGTGACTTTAAAGCTCTAACTTAAGGCTCAATTGAAAATTCGCTAACGAGCCTCCAACCTCTTTGATTATCTCCTGCTCTTGAGCCTTCAATGCCTTAGCATGCTTAGCAGCAAGAGTCCGCTCCTTGGCTTTAAGGTCGGCGATCTACTTCTAAAGGTTTGCATTCTCCTTATCCTTGGTAGTGACTTCTAACCAAGAATCGTCTAGCTTGATATTGAGGCTAAGGATGTAGTTATCCTGGCTATCTTTTTGCTTTTTAAGCTCATTGAAATCAGCCCTCACTCGATTGAGTTTATCCCTTGTGGAAGCTAAAAGTTGATCGGCCTCCTTTGCCCTTCCTTTCTCAGTTGCTACTTATAGCTCATGTCGAGAGGTAGAAGACCCCAGAACCTATAGGAGTTGCATCCTCTACAAGCACAAATCACTTAAATCAAGTTCAGGCATAAAACACAAAATGACTATTAAACATGTCGAAACATAAGGAATTTACCTGAAGGAAATAGTTACTAACTTGTTTGGTAATTGACTTCATATTAAGAATCTTTTTAGTCCAATCAACGTCCATTGGGAATTCAAGATTGTAGAGAAAAGTATTGGGTTCAAGTTTTGTGTGGATGCAACATTGCCCAACCTCTCCTCGAACATCTTTGATAAGTCCGACATCAGCACCAATGGACCCTTGGGCATTGATCCGGACATCGCTATGGGTTACGCGACAGGAGAAACTAGCAAACTAGCTGATCCAACTGATGGATGTGTAGACATCACTTAAATGATGACTATCCCTTTGATAGCAATAATGCCCCAATAGGGATGCCATTATCCGTGCTGTCCCTAAGCAACAACTTATGTTTCTTGTTGGTGGCTGGATCCATAGCTCCCTTACCTCTCCCTTGGTTGACTGCATGTTTTTAGAGAGGGGTAACAAAAATATTCTATATAAAGGAAGCTTGGCCTTTAGCCTTAGCCTTCTGCTACAAAGCCTTCTTTTATGCCTCCAACACAACCTTTTACTGAGAAGACATGTTACCTATAAGATGGCAAGACGATCGATTAGCAACACGTAAATATAATGCACCAGAAAAGAAGATTAGAAGAAATGGAATGTAGCAAAAATAAGGAATCAAAATTAAGAAACCCTACCCTCAGAGGGATCATCAGAATCGTCTATTGTGAAATGGAGTAAATCTGGAGAGAAGGGTATTTTTTGGCCTCCGAAAGAATTCTTTGGAAGTCATTTTTAAGCTAAGGAAGAGAAGATGACATATCTTTTAAGGAAGTACACTACTTCAATCAGACTAATGGGACCTTAGGCCAATCACCCTTTCTCCTAATGAGAAAAAAAATGACAATTAAAGCCCTTATTAGACATACTTATACCCATCAAAGATCGACCGATCTTAATAATGAAATTTACGAACCTAGTGAACTCCCAAATGGAAAGATAATAAAAGGCACTAAAAAGTTTGATATCATATTGGGCACAAATGTATAAGAAGCAGACAACTATCCTCTAACCATTGGGGGAAAGCTATGATAGGCTAAACCCATACACATTCATTATGTCTATATAGATAGGATGAAAAGGAATACGAAAATGAAACTTAAAAAAAATTAAAAATGAAATCCATTATTAAAAGGGCCAATCAGTGGTCTTATGCTTGAAAGACAAGCCAAAGTAATAATTTTGTCAGAAAACCTATACTTTACTCTAATGTAAGGCAAATCATCATCACTTATCTTAGAGAACTTATTTACTGAAGGCATTAGTGCCAAGCTATTCAAAAAGGACGTGTCTATGTTCCTAGCCCCTAAATTGCCACAAAAGCCAAGAAACTCCGGCAACGGCAAAGAAATCACCCTAGTTCCAATCTTATATAACCCAAAAGAGGAGAATGAGAGAGAAGAAGTAGAAGATAAACCAAAAAAACTCATTCCAGGCAGAGAAAAGGAAACTTATTGGAATAAAGTAAAATGCACATGAGACGATGAAAATAATCGAAGAATAAAAATAGAGACTAAAGTTAAGAAACAAAGGGAATTCACAATGAGAAAAGGTACATAAAAATCAAACTAAGTGCGTAATGCCCTATATATAGGCCACCTTCCAACAGAACTTCAAGAGACATGTATTTATGACAGTTAATAAGTGATAGTGGAAGTGTCGAAGCGGCATGATAGTTATGTGACATGACATGATGGCTACATGTATAGCATGAAAACGCATTTCAAACCGATTGGATCTCCTCCTATAGAGTCTAAGAACTTTCCCTTAGATCGATAAGACTTTCTCCTATAAGGCAGGAGCTTCTACAGAGCTTAAGAGCCTTCCCTGTAGCTGATCAAATCTCTTCTTACATAGTTTAAGAGCCTTCCCTCAGACCGATCGGGTCTCCTCCCACAGAGTATAAGAGCTTTCCCTTAGACAACCATACTTCCTCTCGTAGAGCCTAAGTGTAATGCCCGACAGTAAAGGTCTTTATGAACAGTACCTTTTGGGCCCAAGTGATGTTTCCCACAGTGCGGGCCATCATTATGAGTCCGATGACTGGCACATTGGTCATAAAACTTTGACGAGCTTGAAAATAGGAAAAACGAATGAATTAAAAAATTTAGTAGAACCAATAAATCTTTTTAGGTTAAGAACTAGTGGGTAAGGAGATAAAATGGGTCTGGCCCGGGACAGCTCCGGGATGTGCCTGGATGATCTCGAAAATACCATACTCTGAACCTCAAAAATTCCACTGAGTATGATGGAGGAGGAATTATAATTTTTTGAGGTCAATAGATATTTTTCTGAATATTTTATTCTGGCAGGTGAATAGTGCCAAAAAGTCAACCATTGAATTTTGAAGTGAAATTTTACATAAGCCCTAGTTACACTAATCAAGGATTTTTAAAACTAAAATGAGAATTTTTGGAGGTCCAGAGAATTTTTTGTAAATTTTTGAAGCTAAAAGTGACATAAAATGCATTTTTGCCATTAGATGGCCATGTGGGCCAATCCTATGCAACCAACCCATCATACTTAAAGGGGTTACACATGTGAACTACATCACATGTGCCTAAGTCTTCTTCAACCTCTTACACCAAGAGAAGCCGACGCTAACCACCATGAATACCCCACCAAAATGCTTCATTTCTCTCTCCTCTCTCCTCTAAACTTCATAAAAATTATAGGAAAATAAACCTCCATCATCCATAGATACTAATTCCACCAAGAAATTTAAGGAAAAAGGCTTAATTTGGAAGATTCAGCACTTAGATGAATAGTGATCAAAGTGTGTGTAAGTACTCCAATTCTATTTTTTATTTTTGATATAAGTAGATTAGACTATTCTAAGGATTTCTATAGTTTTAGATTTTCAATTGGAGCTCTAGATTATTTTTGAAAATTTTTCTAAGACAAGAATTGTGTATGTTTAGGGGTGCCACCTACAAACTGAGGAGAACCAAAGGAATAAGGCTAAAAGTGGTGGAGAAAGGGGTGTACTCACACCCTAGGTATGTGGAATAAGCTAAATTTAATATGTCTTAAGTGTATGCCATGTTTGTGTGCTTAAATCTTGTATGGAATTGCTTAATTTTGGGTATAGGCATGGTAATTAGGGAAAATGTCATTACCAGTATGTTATTGGCATTAAAATATTAGGATTGATAGGTTGAATTGAGAAGAATTGCATGTGTAAGTGAGAATGCAATCTTTGGACAAAATGTGCATGTAATGGCATATGGCATATGTGCTTGATACATTATGTGTGAAAATGGTGTGTAAATGAAGTGTAGAAATTACAAGTAAAATGGAATAAAAATGGTACTTTATATGGCATGAAATTGTAACCTATTTGAGTAGAAATATATGACTAGAAGTATGGTGTG
>CANXYI010969057.1:0-10009 GCA_948208565.1 Hura crepitans | reverse complement strand
ATTGATTATTTTGAGAACTTTGGTTCTCTCATGCCAATTTTAGAAAAGAGGTTTTATTGTAGTGACTTTTATTTAAAATCGGATGATGTGTTTGAGAACTTTGGTTCTCATACACTAATTTTGGGAAAACGATTTTTTATTGTGATGATTTTTATTTGGAAAAGTGGCTTTGAGAACTTTGGTTCTCAAGTGTCACTTAAAGAAATGAATTTTATTATTATGACTTTTATTTGGAAGAATGGCTTTGAGAACTTTGGTTCTCAAAAGTTAAATTGGAAAAATGAATTTTTATTGTGATGATTTTTATTTTGAAAAATGGCTTTGAGAACTTTGGTTCTCAAATGTCAATTTTAGAAAATAACTACTATGGTTACAAATTTTATTGAGAAAGAATCAAAATTTATTTTATTAACAAAACACCAAATTATTGGGTAGAAAGATGATTTTGACTGTTATTTCCTTTAACATGTAAAAGCCGTTTTTTTACCTAATTCGGTGTTTATGGAATATTTCGTGATTGAAATTGGATGTATCATACATAAATCGAGTAATGGGTTTAATTTGAGAACTTTGGTTCTCATATGTTAATTTTTAGAAAATAATTTTATTGTGCCTTTTATTAAGAAAAATATAATCCATTTTATTAATAAAACACCAATTGATTAAATAAAAATATTTTGGTTATTTTTTTGATCGTGTAAAAAATCATTTTCCTAATTATTACAGCATTCACGGAATATACAGGGAAATAATTCAATCGAAAAATAAAATACAAGGCAATTACCTAAAATACAATCTAACCGAATAAAAAATAAAAATTGCATTTTGGAATGCCTCAAATACAATCTACCCAATAATAGACAATAATGTCAACAATCAGCCCCCAAATAAGCTGATTACTCGCATCACAACAACAGAAACAATATATTAGCATGCGAATGAAAAATAGCAAATTAGACAAAAATTAAATAAAAAATAAACAAGTGCAAACATATAAATATCGCATAAATAAATTATCACATTTAACTAGTAGATGGATAATGCAAAAAGAAAAATGAAATCATCTCAAACAACCAAAAATACTATTTTTAATGCAAATCAAAAATAAAAAATGACAAAAAATAAATAAAAATAGACAGTTACAAAAATACAAAATATGGCCCAAATAAATTACCACATTTAACTAGTAGATGGATAATACAAAAGGAAAAATAAAATCAACCCAAATGACCAAAAATAGAATTTTTGATGCGAAGCAAAAATAAATAAATGAACAAAAATTAAAGGAAAACAAGCAATCTCACAAACACACAAAAAATATGGCACAAATAATTTACCATATCTAACTAGTAGATGGATAAAATGTAGAAAAGAAAAATGAAAAATCGACAAAAAATGTGTTAGTCAACACACCGATATATTTGCCTTTAGAAAGATCTTGACTCGAATTGAAAACGGAGCTTGAATCTTGGAAAAAGCCTAAAAAATGGAGTTAGAAGAGTATTTTTTTGTGTAGTTTCTCTCTCCTTAAAATTGAACAACCTCTACTCAAAATGACCAAATTGGTTTTTATGTATGCTTTTCAAGGTTAAAAATGGGCATTTTTAAGATGAAAACAGGCGTTTTGGGCCCAATAACGCCTAAAACGGCCGTTTCCAGGGAAGCAACGCTCGTTTTGGGCAAATTGGCCGAAACGGCCATTTTCAAAAGTAAAATGGTTGTTTTGGCCATTATGGGTCCAAATGGCCGTTCCCCACGTGGGAATGGCCATTTCAGCCAAACGGTCCAAAATGGCCATTTCACTTAGGAAACGGCCATTTTCAAGATTTTTTTCTTTTTTTTTAAGAAAAAGTTTTAAGATCTTCGGTCTGGATGTGAAAAATCCATTTTGGGAATTTTTGTCCTTTTCATCATCCTTAAGCAAATCGAACTTAGGAACCCTTGAAACTCAGTGTCTACACATATGAAAATGGATATGTAAATATCATGAAAATATTTAATGGAGTCAAGTTAAGAATAATTAAAGATAATAATTGAATATTTGAAAAATCATTAGAAAACAAAGGTAAATAAAATAAGGAAAGTAAAGGTACTTAACTATCATTATGAAAGTCTATTAATACAAGTGACATATCTCAGGAAATACGTAAGTTAAAACATAACTACAAGCATTAAATAGAGCAAACATAATTAAATCAATAAAATTAGTAAAATATATGTAAAACATGGAAACAAAGTTAAGTGTGTAAAATAATTGGGTACATATAAATACAATGGATATAAATGATAAGTTTAAAGAAATAGTATAAGTAATGAAAATCTAAAAAAAAGTTATAAATGAATTATGAATAGTAATAGATTAATACATAAATATTTAAACATTAATGAATAGAGAAATACATGATGACGATGAATAATAAAGCAAAAGGATACATATATTGGAAGGAATTAAATAATGGGAAATTAAAGGAAGTTAAATCATCAATCATGAAGGGTAACATACAACGAAGATAAATAAGTTGTAAATAACATAAGTATAGTGCAAATTCTAACATTTAAAGCACATAAAAAGCTATGGGAATAAGTTGATTATGATAAGTAGTTATGAAAGTTATATTTATATATTAACATGATTGAGATATGGTGGTGAAAATTATGATAACTATGAATATAATTTCTTATGATAATTGAATGGAATGGATTGATGAAAAAGGAAATAAAAAGAGAATTAAATATATAAATTAGAATGCAAATATAGGGAAGCTCGAGGAATATATTAAATAAAAAGAATTTGGGAGAAGAAAATATACAAATGAGAAGCAAGTTAAAAATAAAGGAAAATACATATACATATAAACATGGACGTTACAAGAATGAGATAACATGGTTGAAAATGATAAAACAAAGGAGATAGGTTTGAATTATGTGCATGCATAAATGGAGAATACAAATGAGACATAACTATAAGATAAATGATGAATATAAGAATACATATGTCTAAATAATAATTAATTGCATAAATAGCATAATAAGTTAAGACATAAAAAGTTAGTCATGAAACAAATAAACATAAATACTTAAACATATGCAAGAAAAATAAGGAACTTATACATTAAAGGAGGAAATGCAAATTAAAATTTTAATAATAGCATTGCTCAACTTATTAGCTTTTTTTAATGTGTAGGTTGTTGATTGAGTTGGTCAAGGTGATAAATCAAGTCCTGGTAACAATAGAAGACTATATGCCACTTAAACATGTAAAGAGAAGCCCATTACTAGCATTACTTATGTGTTGAATGTGTACTTGCATGATTATTAGGTAACTAGCACTTAGAACCACATGTACATGTTTAGTGTTTTAGAGATATTGCATATGATATAAAAGATACATAGACTAGTAGCAACTTCAAGTTATCACTAGTAGCAACTTCAACTTATCTGTCTACTAGATAAAGTAGGTAGATGATAGTTGTATTAAATGATAATTAAATATTAATAATATTTGTGTTGTGTTTTTCTTTGTGTTACTTAATGTGATGAATGTATGTTATGTTATAAGTTAAGATAATTCAAATGCTGCATAAATTGTTATAAAATGAGTATATTAAACAAATTTAATCAAGTCAACCAAGTGAGTAATAGAGGAACTAAAAACTGAACCAAGCATGTGACATCATGTATCTAAACTATTTAAGAATGGTGTTACTGTATAATGGTATTACTATATCAGAGTATGTTTAGGCATTTTTAGGTGCGACATCATTGCTTACATGTGTGATATATACTCACTTGCATGCATTATATGAAGGCTAAATCACTAGGACTTTAATATGTATCTGCTCGCCTACTTCTATAGAATTCATGCTAAAAGCATAGGTATGAGTCAAACAAGGAAACACTATTTAAGAACTATACATAAACATAAGAAGTTTTAAACTAAATGGTCAATTATAAAGAGAAAAATACAACAATAGAGGTATTAATGCAAAAGCTAAACATGAGTGAATATTAAGTTAAATGACTATCGATAAAGAAATATAAAAAGTCAAATGTTGAACAAAAAGCAAAATAGAAGTGATTGAACAGAACAAAAAATATGTTGGGGCAACATTATAAAGTATATAGAACTAAGTAAGAGGAAACATAAATATTAAAATAGAAAATACTAGATATAAATGTATATGTGAAATTAGAGAGAGTATAATAGATTGAAATTATAAATCAAATGATAAAAACAAATAGTAATAGCAGATGTTCATAAAGATAAGACTGAAAATGTGAGGGATAATGTAACACCGCCTACTAGATTTTCGAAGAAACCTAATAAGTAGTGTACTTCCTGCCAAGTCACCCATTCTAACTTCTCCCACGATTTAACTTTTACTTGTACTGAACTAATAAATTTTATTTGATTCCAAACTCAGTCCTATCTATTACTATAGTCTATTTAGGTTCATGTTATCATGTTCATACAATTACAAAATGATTTCAACATAGTCAAGTATTTCCTAAAAATTTGATCGCATATTGGCTGCCCGGGTCACTATCGCAAAATTTTCCAACCTGTAAAACACTTTTATAACAAGTTATCACAACTCCTGGATCCTTCTAGTCCCCTAGATGTCAACCTATCATCATCATCTATCATACATCAATCACAAGCCTCAGGCCACAATCAAGAAATCACATAGAGCCTTAGGCTCATAAAACATCCATATAAGTCATACATTCACAAAAGGATTAACAACATAATCTATCTGTACATATATACAAATACAATCTTATGTCCCTTTATACACCACACCCATTTTTCCCACCGAGGTATATAGAGTGCAAAAGTAATACAAATATACATGATCAACCTTCTCAAAATTAACCTATGAACTCCCCTACACACTTTACGAGGCTATATCCTTATTCTTGGTACGTGTGCACCGAAACATGTACGCTGAGTATAAAATACTCAGTGATGAATTCAAACATTTAAAACATGTCTAGCAATTATCCATGCATAATACTCCTATTCTCAATTGGTTCTGGTATTCAAGTTCAACTAAGAGTGCTAACATGCAAAAATTACCATTTTACCCCTAGGGTGTTTTTATCTGTAAATTATCAAGTTAATCACTATAATTCATATAAATTGTGTTTTAGGATCATTCTTATTCATTACATGCATAATCTTTACAAACTAAGCCATTAAGCAAGATTAGTGGAAAATTACCAAAATACCCCTATGTCGTACTTCATATCCATATGTAAATTTCTTTCTAATTTTATTTAATTATTTTAGTTGGCCTATCATAGGAGACAACCCTGGCAAATATTGGAACTAGAGGGAAAATAAACTCGTGCAATGGTCCCTATTCAAGACTTGTGCCATTGCATCGGCTCAATTAAATTTTAGCACCCAAGGTGTAAATAACAAGGGACTGTTTGCCTAGTAGACTTGTCCATCCAATAAACTAGTGTAGTGGCCCTCAAGGACCTATGTCGCTACACTAACATCATGTAAAAGATTAGTGATAAAGTGGCTATGTCTGCCTAGTAGATTGGTTTGTCCAACAAACTAGAGCAGTGGCCCTCCGGGACTTACACCGCTGCACCAACAATATCAAATCTAGCATTAGGTTGCAAGGATAGAAAGTTGCCTCTCCAATAGGCTAGTATAGTGGCCCTAATGGGGACCTATGCTGCTGTACCAGCCTTATTTAAAAAGTAAAAAGTGTAGCAGCTGCTACAGATCCCTAAGTTGAGCGGTCAAGCCACCTAGTGTGTGTCTATCTATTAGGCCATTTAACCTCAATCTATGTCCATTTCTTTACTGATTAACCTTTTATAATATTATAAACTAAAAAATAGATAGTTATAATTTTTATAGCACAGTTGGAATTTAGCTCGATTTGGTATGGCAATAAACATGTTGTATCGATTAAATTATTAGAAAATATATCCAAGGGTATAATTGCCAATAATTATGATGCATTATGCTAGATTTTATTCCATAAGTATTTCACAATTTTAGGCCAGTTACTATCCAGTGAATTTATTGGTTTAGGTAATGGCTATTTTGGGGCAAGGTTCTACTAAGTATTTTGGGTCCATTTCACCTTATTTTTTAGTGCAGTTTTCACTATTTATATCATGCATTCATAGGCCTAAAGCTAACCAAAACTTAGGCTATAAACAAAGTAAAAATATAGTTCAAAATGCAATTATTATCCATTACAAGGCCTAGCCCTCGAAGGCATACAAATGAACATGTATTTCATTCACAAGCTATAGCCTTTGTCGGCAAAGTTACAAGCCACTTTTTATACTTGTTTACTAGTAAAATTTTAAGGTCATTATTCATGCCATTCTTTGCCTATGTTACATGCCATTTTAAGTTATACATTGACTAAGTTTATGCTAATATAATATCATCCATTACATGCATATTATCTCATATTACCTATATATATTAGAATTGTCCACATACCATACTCACTAAACCTCCCCATGGCATTCATACCTCTCGACCACTAAGGGATTTATTGCCAATTCATGCATTTTAACATCACTTATCATACACACACCTTGCATGTTTCCATGCTAACATGTACCCACACATGTATACTTAATACCAAACATACCATACCATTTCACAAGCCATATATGCCTTAACCACACATCACACACATATACATGCTTTCTACTATCAAAAACACCCTTTATAGATGTATTACTATACCCACCTCTAATGTCTATCATAATGCACACATTATACACCTCTCGGCAACATGTATACCTCATGCCAATTATGTACATTTCTATCAATTCATAAGGGATACTATAACATATCCATACAAAAGCCATTAATTTATGCCTTACACATCATAAGCACACTTCAACTACTTATAAACCTCTTGGCCAACAACAAAATCAACATATACATTGCTTCCTTTCATCAATCAACAATGTAATTCTCATTCCATCATGCCATAGGCAATAACCATTCAAAGAAAGCACTTATCCAAACTAATTCATGTACTTAAACCATCCCTACTCAAAGGAGAAGATATGAAAAATTAGAGGCCATAAAGTGAATGGCTGAATTCACTTACCTCACACTTCAAAGAATAAAAAGTCCACACTTTAAGCCTCTCAAAGCTCATTACCAACTTGCCATGGTACCTTTTTCTTCCTTTCTTTAAGCTTTTTTTTTTTTGCTTTAATTCACCTTAAAAGCCATCAAAGTCCATCCCTATAGATGTTAGGCATCTTACAGACCCAATTCAAGTGAGAAAAACCAAGGGAAAATTCAAGAAACCATAAGAGAGCTCACCTTAGATGCTTGTTGGATAACTTCTATCTAAGAAACTTTGACAATTTTTAACTTCTTAAAAACTCCTTTTGCCATAATTCTTTTTCCTCTAACTTCGTAACACATCCAAGTAATTTTTGGTGATCAAAAACTCTAGAATTGAGTTAAAGAAGATGATGAAAATAGGGGAGGGAGTTGAAGCTAGCGTCGATTCTAGCAATAGGAGGAGAAAAAATCCTTCTTTTTATTTAGTGGAATTTCCACTTGTCACTCACCCTTACCAAGTGGCAAGGGCCTTAGGCCAAATGGAAAAGTGTGGGTTGGTCCCATAGCCACTCGAGCCACCTTAAAATGTCTCAATTTTTTGACAAATTTCAAAAATTCACCAAAATTCACACAAAACTCAAAAAATTACACCGTTTGTTTTAAAATTCATATTTTAATCCCCTCTACATGATCATAAATTTTTGCAGCCAAATTCCATCAATAAAAAAGTTTTTTGACTACCTTGATTTCCATGCCGACCTCAAAAATTATGAGAATTTGTGAATGACCTCAGAATCCAAAAATTCTTTCACTAATGGACTTAGTGGAATTTTTAAGCTCAAGGTCTACTATTTTAGGTCCATCTGGGCATATGCCGTGTCATTCCTAGCCCGTAAAATTTTTATTACATAGAGGGGTAGCTAAAAGTCCAAAATGAATTATTGGTTCTACTAAATTTTTAAATTTTGCCTTTTCCATCAAATTAAATGCCCCTCAAAATTTCATGAATAATGTCATTGCCTTGATTTATATGTAAGTGACTCAACACCTCGGGCACACTTCCCAGACCTAATGGCACTGTTCATTGAGCCTCGAAACTTGTGCATTAAATTTTTTTCCCTGTTAAGAAAATTTCATCTTCAAAATTTCCTTAAGCAAATAAATGAGGATACTAAGCTTTCATATGCTCTTCTAGCTCCCGAGTAGCTTCTTCTGCATTATGGTGTCTCTATAGCACCTTAACTAGTGGTATGGACTTATTCCTTAACTACTTCATTTCACAAGCCAAAATCTGTACCGATTCCTCCACATAACTCAGATCCAACTGTACCTCAATAACTGCCATCAGAATCACATGTGATGGATCTAATCTATACCTTCTGAGCATAGAAACATGAAAAACATTGTGTATCTATTGTAGCTCAGGTGGTAGTGCCAGCCTGTATGCTAGAGGTTCGACCCTTTCTGTAATCTCATAGGGTCCTATGATCCTAGGACTCAATTTCCCCTTTTCCTGAACCTTAGCACCTTTCTCCGTAAAGAAACCTTCAGTAACACTTTTTCTCCAACTGTATACTCAATATCTCTCCGCTCAGGTTAATATATGATTTTTGTCTATCCATATCTACTTTTACCCTTTCTCTTTAACATTTCTGATTAAATCCACACTGGAAATTTTATTCTCTCTAACTTCACTCTAACACAAGGGAGTCCTGCATCGTCTACCATACAATACTTTATATGGGGCCATTCCCAAGCTAGCCCAATAATTGTTATTATAGAAAAATTCTACCAATGACAAATACTGATTCCAATTACCCTTAAGCTTAATAACACATCCTCGTAACATATCTTCAAGTATCTGTTTCACCCTTTCTGACTATTTGTCAATCTAAGGATTAAAAGCTGTGCTATAGGCCAGTTTAGTGCCTAAGGCTGCCTACAGCTTCTTCTAAAATCTAAAAGTAAAATAAGGATCCCTGTCAGAAATGATAGTCACTAGCACACCATATAACTTGACTATTTCATCCACATATATTCTAGCCAGCCTCTTTAAGGAATAATCCATCCTAATCAGGATAAAGTGAGTTATCTTTGTCAATCTGTCGACAATCACCCATGTAGCATCACATTTACCTCTAGTCAAAGGTAAACCTATCATGAAATCAATGGTTGCCTTTTCCCATTTCCATTTTGCTATTGCTAAAAGAAGCAACAATCTAGAAGGAACCTGATGCTTAGCTTTCACTTGATGGCATGTCAGGCACTTTGCCACATACCCTGCCACATATCTTTTCATATGAGGCCACCAATAATGAGATTTTAGGTCCAAATACATTTTTATGCTCCTAGGATACATGGAATAAAGAGCCTCATGGGCCTCTTTTAGTATCTGTAACCTCAAGTCATTTGTACTAGGTACACACAACCTGCTTTGATAATATAGATACCTATCCTTTGTCAACTCAAACCCTATAGCCTTCCCCTCTTTAGCCTTGTTTGCTATCTGAACCAGCTGTTCATCTTTCATTTAACTTTTCTTAATCTGCTGTCTAAAATATGGCTTTACCTATAACTCAACCAACACAGCATCTTCTAAAGTGTACTATAAACTAACATTCATAGCTTCCAGAGCCATTATAAATTTCTTGCTCAAAGCATCTGCCACCACATTAGCTTTCCTTAGGTGGAAATCAATCAGGCAGTCCTAGTCCTTGATTAGCTTCAACCATCTTCCCTATCTAAAGTTCAATTCCTTCTGATTAAGAAAGGTATTTCAAACTTTTATGATCTGTATATATGCAACATTTCTCTCCATACATATAGTGCCTCTATATTTTTAAAGCAAACACAATAATAGCTAGCTCCAAGTAATGAGTAGGATAATTCTTCTCATATGGCTTTAACTGTTTTGAAGTTAAAGGTACTACTTTCCAA
>CANXYI010969000.1:0-10415 GCA_948208565.1 Hura crepitans | reverse complement strand
CGTCTACCCCGTACAGAAGCTGCTCTACTGGATTGGGCCATCAACCTGATGGCTGATGTCGTCCAGCAAGAACATACAAACAAGATGAATGCACACAACATAGCCATGGTTTTTGCACCAAACATGACTAAGGTGAGTCTTTGAATAGATTCCTCAGGCATGGCAACCCGTCAAATAATAGAGAATAAAGATAGACCTGAACAATATCCAGTTTACATGCTTTACCTGGGATTATTGTTAATTTCTTTTAAGCTGTGGTAAAATGCCATATAAGAACCATGGATAGTGTAGTTGATTAAAAAATTCAGAAGATTTTTTCTGACTAAACAAGTTGCCAAACCGTAAAATGGTTATAATGCTGAAGTCTTGATATTGTCACAGAAGGCAGATCCTTTGACTGCACTTATGTACGTTGTTCAAGTGATGAACTTTCTTAGGATCCTTATCATAAGGACACTGCGTGAAAGAGAAGATTGTGCGTTGAAGCTAAATGCTTCATGGCTTGAGTCATTTGACGAGAATGCTCACCAGAGCCCTTCACAGTCCTGCATTGAAGATAATAGAGAAGAGGATGAATTGACCAACCAAGCCTTCATTAATGAAGAACCTGCTGTGGAAAGTTCCTGTGGTTCTGCTGCTCAGCTCAACACATTTATCAGTAGAAACGGTGACATTGTTGAAAATTTAATAGCTAGTGTTCATACAAGTCCAGGAAAAGCCAAGATAGGTCAGTCAAGTAAGTCAAATCTGAAAAATAGTCCTTGCAATGTAAATAGGCAGCAATCTATGCTTGGTGTTATGGTGCCGGGTGGGAAGACTCGGGGGCTTAGCAACTTGAGCTGTATATGTTAAAGGACGGAACTGATTGAAGCTTGGCGATGAAGAAACAGTTCCACTGTAGTGGAAGTCAACTTATCCCGCATAAAGGTTGGCTTGGACATAATGACCTATTAAGTGTTTATGAATAATGTTTTTCTAACTTTGAGGATGACATTGCCACAGCGTGGAACACCAGCCTCAGCTTGACAATCACAGCTACTTTCAACAAAGATGAAATAGTTGTATCTATGTAATTTCGTATATGTCTAACATCCAGCACCTATTATCTGTAATTCAAGGGTCTTCTTCTTTGGGTTGTCATATTTTCTACTCTTGTTTGAATCGCTTAAGCAAGAACCATTATCCAGCAATGACATTCAATTGGCTTTCAAACTTCTTTTTGCAAGCAACAAATTTAGAACACTTTAAGTTTCTGATCTAAATAGCATTGGGAACTTTGTGATTAAAAGGAGAGGAGAGGCAGCAAGTGGGTAGTGAATAAAGAGATGTGCTGCATTATGGGCCAGAAAATATAGAATTAAAATGTGGCAATGCACAGCACAGGTAGGTGGTAAAACTGTTTGTGGCAAAGGGGAGAGATACACGAAGATTGGTTTTGTATGGTTAGAACAAGAGCAGCAACTTATCTTCCCCATCATTCCATTGCCATCATTTCCTATCAATTTGAGAAAACAGAGAACAGCAGCCTGTCATTTTCTGAGAAAGGAGTGGACATGTTTTCGGGATCCATAAGAATATTCCAAGTTTCCGGGAATAGAAATTGGAGAAAGTGTTAAAAGTTGTTTATCTGTGGCTACACTTTACATGGATTTTTATTCAAGGATTCATACTTTCATCCACATATGGACTTCATAATAGAAACTAGAAAAAAAAAATTTGTGGATTATCAAAATGACAGATTTAGCGTTAGGACATGGTGAAATCACTTGTTTGGATCTATATTCTCAATTATAAATCAAACTAATATATTCATCGTTATATAAAAATAATTTCTGTAATGGTTTTACATGAACAAAATGAAAAATCAACTTGAAATTATATGAATAATAGCAAAGAAAAAAAATGGAAAAACACATCCTTCTCATAGGACAGTCGATAAGCACTTACCAGCATTAAAATTAAGATTAAGAGAGAACAATACACTTATAAATCAATAATTAATGAGTAAAACTCTTTTATTTTTTTTTACTTCGACTGCGTTTATAAGTCTTTTATGTACAAAATTTAAAATTTTATATTTAAAAATAAATAATTAAATAAAAATTAACGATGAATAAATGCGTAGAATCCATATAAATGAATATTTTCCATATTTCATTGGTTGATGCACATTCGGCCACCAATACAACAATAGAGGATGCTTCTTGTGCCACCAAATTACGAGTGGAATAAGGTCACCTAGCTGGATTTGCAAGTTAATCGGAAAACAATCATCTTTTTATTTTATTTTTTATTTTCTAGAAAGTTCTCCTTATTTCTTTTTCTATATTTTAAACCAGTAAACAGTAAAAACTCGAATACATACAGATTAAATTTTTTTTTTCTTTTTTCGTTAGAACATCCTTCAGAAATTAAAACTTCATTTATTATTCATTACCTTGGAATTTATATTTTTTTTTTCTGGGAAAAAAATCTCCATCATTCATTTCAATTGAAGAGTAGAGATTAAGGAAAAAAGCATAACGTCCTTATTCCACTCCAAGTGGAAAAATATCCATAACCTGTCATCAATATAGGAAAAGGAAAATTAAAAAAAAAAAAGGAAAAAAGAAATTTTCATTATCTTTTAGAAAAGCCTATCCATCTCCCTGATAAATAGGATCATCTGTTGATTTTTCTTCGACCCATAACAATCTCGTGCTTCTTTCTTACCTTTTTATCTATCAGGGTGCCAAAAAAAAAAAAAATCATCTTTATTTATTTCCTTTATCTAAAGCTTCACAACAACTAAGCTTTAAGCTATGGCTGCCTGTGGAAGCCTTCAACATATCTTTGAAAAACCATTACCTGAAACTCCTTCACTGCTTGAATCCCTCTCTTCCTGGAACCAAATCGACCCTGTAAAACCTATTGAGCAATCTTCATTCACCGAATTATTCGCTGAGCTTCGTTTCACAGCAGATTCCTTCTTCGATTTAATCTCACAAACAAGTTCAGATAATTCAGAAAATGAATGTGAGAGCAAGAAGAGCCTGTCACCACGCTCTTTTTCGAGCTCCTCAAAGAAGAATAACTATGAAAGTTTGCAGCTTTGCACAGAAGGTCTTGGCTTTGAAAGCTTTGATGATGTAGAAGACTTAAAGAACGATATTAATGAAGATAAGCAACAACAGGACGAGCAAGTTTGTATCACAAGGCATTACATACCAGAGAATCATAGCAGGCGAACCAAGTCGAGTGGAAAAGCATTTCCCCCACCGATTTCTTGTATAGGAAAGAGCGGAAAACCGTCGGTTTCCTTCAAGTCTTACCGGCAGGATGGAAGGTTCGTACTCAAGCAAGTTCCAATCCCCAGCCAAGAGTTTTTACATGCTCATAGAGAAGACGGGCGATTACAGCTTCACTTTGTTCGGCCTAGTGATGAAATTCTAGAAGAGGAAGATGAGGAGGAAGAGGAAGACGATGTTGAAAGCATCAAACAAGAATATGAGCAAGAAGAAAGTGAAGAAACAAACTGCAACAATGATCGAAACGAAGATGAAGAGCAACACATAGCAAGTCCTTAGGATTGTTCTTTTTTTCTTTTCTCTTCGTTACCACAAAAGTTTCCAGCCTCTGTCTTCTCACCCAGTTGCACTCAGTTTACGGGAAAAAGAAAGAAAAAGAAAAATCTTTTTAAGCTTTTATGTGTAATTATCCCTTCCACTTATATATCACGCATCAAGCGACTTAGCATGATCAAGATTGCAAAGCATCTCCACAACCCAGAAAGTATTCAATTCACAGACTTAATTATGACTCGTAAACAGTTCTGTTATTGAAAATCAATCCAAAGAGATTATAGTTCATGGTTTGCATTTACCATAATGCTCAGTCAACAGGCTAGGGTTTTTGTATAGAGCAAGTGAACCAAGTGAAGATCGAGTTCATTGAGATCCTGCTAGCAAAAGCATAGGTGTCATCCTTCCTTAATCAGTCGTATTTGAATTTTACTTCTTGAACGACAAAAATGTAGAAGTAAAATTTTGCCTATGGCTGGATTCAACTAAAAGTCATTTTTCAAATACTTGTGTAGCATCTCATATGAACCAGCCAATAAAAATAGACCAACCTGAGCCATATTCGTGGAATAAGGGAATTTTGCGTACGCTCACAGAAGCATTCCACAGAAACAACAAAACACGGAAATTGACTTTACAAAGAAATTATAGAAGCATGACTTCATAATGCACTTCAAAAATATCAATATCAACTTGTATAGAATAAATGATAAAAGCAGTGGGAAAAATTAAAATAAAAAATATTCAACATTTACACACTTTTCTTAAAGCCGCCTCTTGCTAGTGGTTTGAACAAAAGAAAAACATGAAGATTTAAAGACTGCACATAATGATTCTGATTGTGTTATGAAAGACCAAAATTACACCCTTAATTCAAGGCATCTAATGTTTAACACCGCCAATGTTTCTTTCTTTTCTTTTTCCTCTTTTGTTTTCATCTCTCTTTTTAGGGTACTTATGAGGCAAGTGCAAGTGAGTGCATCAAGACCTTCAGCCTTCAAACGGTAAAAGCTATTCATAGAGAAAAGTTGAGACAGACAAGCTTTCCTATTAAGCAAGTGAGACTCTAAAGTGCGCCTTATCAGATAGCCCGAGCCAAAAGAGAAAAGAAAGCAGATAAAAAGTGTGCCCTCTTATGCCTCAAATAGTGAAGTTTAGGCCCCCAAAACCAATTTCTTATTATCCAGAAAAGGTTCTCGATTGAATCTTTTTAGCATGAAAGGCATGGAAAGTGAACAAAACTATTCTAGAAACATGTTAAAGATTATAGATATTCCGACGGACATTAAACGGAAAGTCTTTCCATAGATTGGAGGACACGTGGCAGGATATAGATCCCAAATCTAAAAATAGCTAAAAAAACTTTTGTTTCTGTCCTGGCCATATGTCTCCATGGACGGCACCCCAACATACGAGTCATACATAAAACAAATCTAAATATATAGGGTTTGATTGCTCTTAGTCTGCCAATAATTCATGATTGCTAAGTAGGTGGGATTTTTCTTCTAGCAGACACACGTCACAAGCTTATCCTGTGTACTATCAACAATTATGCATGCAATCCTATCAGTCTCAAAATCCATTTGACGACTATACACACTGCTATTGGGCCGCATACTCTCTATGAACAGAAATTTCTAACAAAATGAGCATTCACCGTCAGAATATGCATGCCCCTCACTTCACTCCACCACCATAAACATTTCTTTTCTTTCAAGGAACAAAAGAGAATAAAAGATTTCACAAAATAAACAATTAAATGCTTGATGGCTTCAAGAAACATTTGCAAACGGAATAATGACGTACCAAATTTAATGAAACGATGTAATGCACTAGACCAAGAAGACAAATGCAAAGGATGACAAACCTTCGGGACCACATGTTATCTCCTTTGCATTAGCATCCGAAATTATACACGTACAATGGATAGTGGTGGACCACCATATTATGCGTGAAAAGTTATGGCGCTACAATTGATTGATTATTAAGGCTTTAAGAAAGGAAAATATGAAAGAAGAAATTAAAAGGCAAAATGACAAAGAAGAGTGCTTCCATAAAAAAGGCCTGAACTTCAAGATCGCCCTTCAAGTATATATGAATTTTCCCTTATTCTATAAAGACAATTCATGCTAGAGTAAGAATTTTTAGAAAATTCCATTCTTACCTCTACAATACAGTAACAACAGGAAGAAGCACATAAAATCGTGGTGAGCTTTTACTGCCATCCAGTGTCAATAGAACCTCGTACAAATCTGGACATCAATCACGGAATATCCCCCAACTATGTCTCTTCATTTTTATTTTATCTAGATCAAACTTAGCAACAGGAACAGCTTCCTCTTTGTCATTACCAGCTGCAACTGTTTCTCCAGTTGGTCCTGGACATCAAGTCATTCATATTAATCACATTTACATTCCCGGTTACCCAATGAAATGCTAAAATCCTTTCAAGTTTTGAAAAATTAGCTGCTATAAAGGAATGTCCATAAAATGTGATATTGTTATCCCCATGTTCTGTCTGGATTATTTCCTTCCCAATGCGATTCAAAGCTAACAAAGGTACCTGGATTTGTAAAAGCAAATATTCATCTGCTTCCCATTAAAATCCACCATAAACACAAATGATGACATTACCCCCTGAATCTCACTTTGCCCCACAACAGGCATTTTCCTCTTCTAAAAGCCAAGTCATGATTAATATTCATTCACATGTCACAAGTTACATTTCAATTTTAGAATAAATGTCCGACTTGTGGAATGCAAGGGAAAGCTAACATCACAAAGACTTAAAATGCAGCAAACAGTTATAATACTGCCACTTGACTTTCTATCATGAATGAAAACAAGACTAAACACATCATATAAAAAATGGAAACCATGCCCTAGACAATAAGCTTTTTTTTTTTGAGGAACATCGCAAGTATTTGATGATAATGATTCCCAGAAGGCAGATGTCTATTACTTCTACCAGTATGCTCCAGATTAGCCCCAGCATGCCTCTGCTTCACCCGCTTCCAGCGATCACAAGAATCAAGTCCTCCATCTTGAGGTTCAGAACCAATAGCAGTGGGATAGAATAAAAGATCTGCACCTTGCAGCACCATAGCTCGGGCTGCCTCTGGAAAACACTGATCCCAGCATATTGCTAATGCAAAATCATAAGAAAAAATGTTGTCTTAATCACTATCACATTCAAGACTACAATGTTTTATGCAACAGTTGAAACAACATCAACGTTTGGATAGAGTAAATTAGTAGGTATTTTGTCTAGACAAAAGAGCATAGTCAAGAAAACAAACTATTAAAAACTGGAGATACTAAATTAGTAGGCAATTTTCTAGATACAAGCATAGTAACAAACGATTAAGAACTAAACATATCTAACAAATATGAGCACAAAACAGGGAACCAGTAAGAAGGGAGAAGGGAAGCTTACCAACTCCAATATTTGCAAATTTAGTATTGAAAACCTGTTTAAAATGATATCAATAAGAAACCTAGTTAAATACAATTCAATTTTAGATATCATTAGTCTCACAAGGTACAATATTAGATACATCTAAGAACCAACTTTGAAGCCTGTGTCCCCGGGATTAAAGTAGAACTTTTCCAGGTAACCTGAAGTCAAAGGAAAATTGTTGGAAGAAAGTGTAATAACTCAAATTCTATGATTTTCAGTGCATCAAGAAAGTGTAAAGTTCAATTTCTGTAACGTTCAGCACGCTACATGCCTGGTCCATCTGGAATATGAGACTTCCTATACAGCCCTAGGTCAGTGCCATCAGCATCAATTATAGCTATGGAATTGTAATGGGCATTATTTGCTTCTTCAAAGAAGCAGACAGGTAATACTACACCCAGTTCTTTTGATAGTTTTTGCATCCTGCACATTAAGCATACAAAATGAATCATTCACATGTAAAAATGTGATGAGATAAAGGAAGAGTTTTTGTGCGTTTAACGGTATAGCATGGCAGTAATTAATAAAGTTTTCAGGAACATCTAAAAGCAGGGGTAGCAATCAGGACAAACGGGTTCTGGTTTCTGAGTTTGTTCAAATCCTAACCATTCAAAAAAGGGGCCTATTTAGGGTCACTCAACAGGTTGACTTCCAGGAATTTATTTCGGACCATTCAGAGTAATTGATTTGATCTGCAATTGAACTGATATTTCAGTTCCATTATGCATTATCCATTTAAATTTATACATTACTAGGAGTCGTTTTGTTTATTCAGCCACTTGCCTGACTCTGAAACCTTCAAATTATTTGAGGTTCAAGTCATCTCAGATTTAGAATAGATCATGGTTAGATTTAGACCCTCTTTTTTGACATACATTAGAGAAATTCGACGAATGCAAACTTATGCCAGAACATAATCATACTCTTCCATGTTTACCTCAAAATTGTTGGATGGCCTTTATATGTCTTAGGTCTCTGGAAAAAGTCCTCCCTCTTTGCTTGACAGAAGTAATAGCCCTCAAATAGTTCCTGTGCATAAACATCAAAATGTTGAAAGATAATACATTAAAATAAATATTGCAGAGCTTAATTTGCCAAAAAGATCTTGTCACACATCCACATTTTAGCTTTTATAACTGTTTATCCAACACCCTCCCCCACACCTCTTTTCCCTTTTCTTCTTGAGAAGGCAACCTCATAAAGCATCAACAAATAACATATGCCTTTAAATCTGCTATGCAACTTTCAGATATCATAGGGGAAAAAGTGTTTCTCTTGATACATGAGGACTAAAATTCCCAATAAAGGCATCTGCTAAACTAGCTACAACTTCGATTTTTCATATATACCTCTCCCTGCAGCAATTTTCTCTTTTGAAATGTTGACTTAAGAAATTTATTTAAACTCCAAATATTCAATTAGTGAAGACTGTCACTCAAACCACAAATTCAACAGATATCTAGTATAAGGATGCATCATGAAACACATCCAAAAGACTACATGAAAATTGACCAATCAAACAACAGCATTTTAGCTTAACTAGTGACCAAGCAATTTCATCTGCAGCCATTCATTTTTTTTCCCTCTGAACTTATAGCTAATATTATATTTGTTTCAACATACTAAAGCAGTAAAAAATAACTCATGAGAATTGCTGTCCTAAATCACTTTGATGACAAATTATAATTTCACATATAAGTAATTTGAATTTTGAGAAGGGAAAAAAATAATACGCCTTGTGACTCATCAATATAAAATAAGAGGTAAAAGTGTCAAAACTGTTGCAAATCAACATAATGAAAACAAAAATATGAAACTATATATCTATGAGCATTTAATGATGAAAGCTGAACAATAGAAGTGCTCAATATTCTTTCTAGTGACTCCAAGATAATCATTTGATATGAGTACAGGTCCCATTCGATTATGCAAAACTCTCATGATGCTTCAATATTCTTTCTATTCACTCCAAGATAATCATTTGATACAAGTACAGGTATGACTCGTAACTTCAGTGCATACAATCTATCATTTGGAAAAGGAATGGAGTTTTCTGGAATCAAAGACAACAAGAAAGTTAACCTTTCAAACTTTAGATAGCAAAGATATTCAAACCATAACAGCTTTAAAGGTCCATTCAGCACTATCAAGTCAAAACATACATTTATTTTAGGCGTGGCTCATACCTGAATGAGAATAATTTGTGCTCCTCTTGCATGAGCAGCTCTAACCAGCCTGCAGAGAAGAGAATTGCAAACAACATAAAATTCATGTACCACAAACAAAATAGAAAACAGTGGGGACTAGAAAAAAAGGTTAGACTCACTCGTTCAAATAGTTTAGAAGAATGATACTCGGGGGGACATATGGCCATGAATAATAAAAATGAAAAAAAAATAAAAAATCAAGCATCACAGCCAAGCATTTCCAAAGTTTGGGGCAATAGAAACAACAGCGATAGGTCATTAGCGGATTAAACATATCATGTTGCTGAAATTAAAGAGCATGGTCCTGCCTTTCAAGCAGTGACTAAGTTGAGCAAATAATTAATTCAATCCAGAAAACCATTACAGGGAAACACGAAACATACGCAGCTATGACACAAAAATATCAAAGGTGGAAAAGATTGATTAGTGGAGACCTCATCGGCGCAAGCGAGCTGTAGAGCGGAGACAACTACGTCTCTGGTTTTTACTTTTTCCATTGGGATGGTTGGTTACTTAAAGACGCAGCTTTTCGCTTAATTTCGCAATCCAGCAACCATCCCAATTGGAGGCGGTGGGTCCCCGCCGATTTAGCGGCTGCAGACAGAAGGCTGCAGGAAAGTTGACTGATGCTCGCTATCTTTTATCCGATGTTTGATGGCATTGATGCGATAATAAAGCCTGAATTTCCCAAATATCATATTTATTAATTATTTTCTGCCTAGCAACATGAATAAATAAATGAAATTTAATGAAAAAAATGAATTTCATCTAAATAAGAATTTTTTCAAAGATATTTAATTTCTTTTAAAATTTTATATACATAAAATAATATATTATAATATGATACAGTAATATATGATACATTTACTCTTTTAGAGTTTAATATGCATTACTATCTAAATATACTAAAGAAAGAGGCAACTTCATCTTTTTAGATATTTAAAAACTTGAAAATTGCTTAGTGCAAACATTTTTTTTTTTGCATCCTAGAATCTTATTTAAAAAAAAAGAAAATTAAAAATTAGCATATAATCCCATTAAAAAGATACATTGTGAAATAACTTAACATTGTTTCCTTTAAACTTTTTGGATGCAACCCCGAAAATTAAATTTGATTGAATAGAAAGTATATTATTAAAAATTATATGCAATTTAAATAATTAAAAATTTAATTATTTCGTTTTTAAT
>CANXYI010968962.1:0-13370 GCA_948208565.1 Hura crepitans | reverse complement strand
GTTGCCTGCATTTCAGAAGCTAAGAAAAATGCTCGGTGTCTGCACTTTAAACTGATAGTTTGCAAACTTTCAGTTTAAGGGAGGGATTGTTGAATTATTTTTTTAATTTCTCTTATTTATTTTACATGTGCCTTAACTTTGATTGTCCTAATCTTTAGCTTATGCAACAGTTGTCATTTGATTTTTGTTAAGTAGTTAAGTAGTGGAAGGAGTTAGTGGTGTCCATTTTTTACTCTTTTATTGTTACAAAAGCTCTATTTAAAAGGAGCTCAGTTAATGTAATTCAGTGTGTCTTTTGAATTGAATAAAGACAGTTTTTCTCCACTTTGTTCAAAGTTTTTCTCACTCCCTTCTAGTTTATTTTTGGGCTAAGCATAAAATAATATCTAATAATTCTTTTTTTTATATATATAAACAGCTCAGTTAGCTGGCAACTCGTTTTTATATTCATTTTCATTCTTCTCTCTTTTCTTTTTCTCTTCTTCTCCGAAATCTCCAGAACAGGAAGCGAGAAAAGAGAGAACAATTCCATGTTGAAATCCTGTATTCTTAGATTTTGACTCTGCATTGATTTTCCGATTGTTTCCTTGGAAAAATCAGTCGTTTTTTACTTTTTTTTTCTGGGTTCTGATTATCTAGTAGAAAAGAAATATTCTTTGAAAATCTGGAGCAATTTCGGTAGCATTTTGCTGGAGAGATCTGGGATTTAGTTTTCTTTATTTGGAGGTTTTAGGCAGAATCTTGAATTTCCGGCAGCTTGACAGCCGCTGAGCTAGTTTTCTTACACTACAAGAATTGAAAGATTCATTTGATTAACGAAGTGAAGGTTTTTCGTATGCGATACGCCATTGGTTCTGCCAAGAGATAGAGAAAATAAAGTAGAAGTTACCGGTGACTCTGGCTATTGGGATTGGACTCGTCTACTGCTGGAGAGTGAGCTCTCTCAAACAGGGGATAACAGCTTTTCTTTCAAATGGGTGATTTCTAACGTAGATCCTCAAGAATCACGGTTTCTAGAGATCTGAGGCTTTTTCCTCTGGGAAGTTGCCCTCTCTCTTTTTAACCATTACCAGCAACCAAATTAAAAACAGAAATGATGAGGATGAAGACTAAACCCACAGGGTTGCCACCTATGAATGGCAGCTCAACTGCTCGCGGCGGCGGAGGAGCTGAGTCTGGCTCTGAGTGGGAGCTTAGACCTGGAGGACTGTTGGTACAGAAAAGAAACCCGGACTCTGATCGGAGCTCCGTCCCTCCACCGACAATAAGAGTTAGGGTTAAGTATGGGTCGACGTACCATGAAATGCATATCAGTTCCCAGGCTACATTTGGTAAAATTTTAGAAACACGTTTGCGTAAATTATTTAGATTGATAATTAACAAAAAATTAATTCTTGATGTGTATTGGTTTCAGGGGAGTTGAAGAAAATGCTGACAGGACCAACAGGACTCAATCATCAAGACCAAATGCTGCTATTCAAAGACAAAGAGAGGGATTCAAACGCATATCTTGACATTTCTGGAGTTAAGGACAAGTCCAAAATTGTTCTTGTTGAGGACCCAATTAGCCAGGAGAAACGTTTCCTTGAGATGAGGAGAAACGCCAAGATGGAAAAAGCTTCAAAATCCATCTCTGAAATCAGCCTCGAAGTTGATAGGCTCGCTGGTCAGGTATTTGTTTTAATTTTTCATAGAGCGTTCCTTTCTGTTTTTCTTTACTAATTTCTGTTGGATGTTGATATAATGAAATGTGCCTTAAATCGGGTAGGTGTCGGCTCTTGAATCTATAATTACAAAAGGTGGGAAAGTAGCAGAGAAAGATGTTCTTAATTTGATTGAGTTGTTAATGAACCAATTACTGAAATTGGATGGAATTATGGTTGATGGGGATGTGAAATTACAGAGAAAAATGCAGGTAACTTTTTTGATATAAAATGTCATTTACATGTGTAGAAATTTTGCTATATTTGCTTAGTTAAGTTGCTCATGTTCGTATAAAGGTGAGAAGAGTTCAAAAGTATGTGGAGACTTTAGATATGTTGAAGATGAAGAACTCAATTCCTAATGGCAATGGAAATCACGCGCCAATACAAAATCATCAAAAGCAATCAAATGGACAGAGACTAGCCACAATTCACGAACAACCAAGGCAATCCAATGGCGAACAAATAATACCCATAGACGAAGAGCCATCGAGGCACTCCGGTCATTTGCCATATCAGCAGCAGCAGCAGCCATCGAGGCATTCGACAACAGGGCCAGCAGTTGTCGTTACTACGCAATGGGAAACATTTGATTCAACTCCAGCATTACTCCCGGTCGCTTCGGCTTCCACATCCACGAATAGTAATTCTACTACTAATATTAATAACCATTCAGTTCATCAACCCAATTTCCCATGGGATTTCTTCAACTGAGTTTATATGTGCCACGAACGTAGTCGTTATTGTCCAATGTGTGTGGATGTTGTTCGTTTCATCTCCAGTTGGTTTGTGATCAATATCATCTCCATTCTTTCATGTACTTAGATTTATTTAGGACCCAATTCAGTTGAGAAATAAATTGGGCTACTACGACAGTTGATCATTGCTATTGTCATTAGTATTATTATTATTATTACCATCATCATTGCTGTTAACTCTGGTCTCACTTTTGTACTCTGTTATCCTAAAAAAAAAAAAAAATTCATTTCCCATTTGTAAGATCTGGTTTCAGGCCTCCCCAGGGATTGGGTTGGAATATGGTTAAATGTGAAGGCATTGTTGTTTCTCTAAATATTTCTTGTTAATCATGGTAATTGGAATTGTGCCATGTTGCTAATAGAAACAGGAGCGGTTGATGAATAATTATTGATCTTTTATGCCTTGCTTCTCGCAGCGGCTACAAACTTCCAAAAAGGAACTGTGCAATCAATGGAAACAAGTCGTCCAATTATATAGAGACGAGTCTTACAGTAAAGATATGGGTGAAATGATGCCATTGAATAGTTTAAGTAAAAAATTATAAATAAAGAAGCATGTGTTATGAGGGTTGTGATCCATTTTTGCACTTAGTCATTTATTCCGAATTTGGTAAGAATCTTTATTTTCCTTTCATCAAATGAGGCTAACATGATGCCTAGCATCCCCACCACAGACGTATCTTTCGTAGCTATTTGGGTTAGAGTGAGGTTTAAGCTTTGCTCTACCCAAGTGGCACTACGCAATTGAATTCCATAAATTTCTGTTATCATTAAAAAAATAGAAAATTATGCATTCAGTACAGGAATTATAATTGTAAATTAATGAATTTATTTCACCTAATGCATCTAAATTTCGACGACAAAAACATAATGTGAGGGTGTTGCAGCAGTTACAGGTTTAATGACTCACAGTAACAGATTAACAGGTTATATATTATTGTCCAAGTACTTGATTGTCTGAAATCCTTAGGTTCTTTCCCTTTAAAAAATATTTTCATGTCTTTCAAATATTGTACTAATTCTACTTTTTAACAATAAAGCATTAGGCCTAATCATCCAAAGAGGGTGTAAGGTGATTATAGAGTGCAGTTAAAAATAAAAATAAAAAAAAAGTTGGTAATTAATAATATTAGTTTGGGAGAACAATAATTAATGCTCAAGAGGATTAGTATTATTTTATGAATTCCATGAAAATGATTGGTTCTTAGTACTTTGGTACAAAACCATATAACAGAGGTCTTCCACTCAACTCAAAATATTTAATATAACCACCCCACGAGATTCTTAATCTAACTTTGTTTAGAATTTTTTAATCGGAAAAAGTAAAAAAGTAAAAAAAGAAAAATTGTTCTAAATAATGTAGGGTTGGCATCTTAGAAAGACAAGTGCTTGCTTCACAATTATTTAGCATTTGAGAAAACGTGTTTCTATTTCGAATAAGAAAAGCAAGAAAATGGAGTAATTGGAGAAGCAACTCCAAGAAAGTTGGGTGAAAATGATGTTTGGAGAAAATTAGGAGAAAGGTTTGGATTGGGAGTTACTTGCACCAGCTGGGTGACTGGTTTATTATTTAGAGTTACAAAGTGGCAACTATGCAGTATGGAGTCAATTTTAGGATTATGTGAGCATTACAAAAGCAAAAATAGATTTAAGTGAGTAATCCACAACTAATGAATTGTATAATTAACATAAATTACCTATAAAAAATTCTATCTACTTTTTCAATTGAATATAATTCAATTTTTATCCGTTTAAAAAAAATGAATTGTATAATTAATGGTCTCACCTTCACATGGGCAAGAGAGAAAGTTAGAACGGGCCACATGCAGGCCCACACTATCTGTAGCCTGAGCAAACTCAAAACAGGTCCAGTGGCATAGCCTCAGGTCCACTTTTCTTGGCCTGGGCTTACTAGTGGGTAACTGGGTGCATAGGTTGAGCTTACTTAATAACACAATTCCTGCTTATTATTTTGGTATACTAATATATTTGATATATGACAATATTCATAGGTATATCTGTAAAATTCGATAGTTCATTGTTACTTAATGATCAACATTCAATTTTAAAAAAATGTAATTTTAGTAATAAATACTATAATATATTAAATATATCTATACACCTAATTGTTTCTACTTATTTGAGTGCCTTATAAATCTAATTCATATTTGAAAATCTAGGAGTTGGTTCTCTCTCATTTTTCATGTGCAAAATTTTTATAAACAAACTCATTATACTGTGTAGAAGATCAAAATTTTCGTACAATATACTATAATTATTTATAATTAAAAGTTAACTATTGGTATTGGTAGGGACTGATTTTGATGTCCTTGCAAAATGATACCCTTTTTTTTAATGGGTTCGAATTCATCGTGATCAAAGGCCCACAGCCCAATGGAGGCAGTTAAAAGTTTAAAATTAATAATGAAACGTTGGTTATATGAACAAGTCATCATCTCATGAAAAGAAAGCTTTCCACTTTCTACACAATGGGATTTAATTAATAACTTCCTTTCAGCAAAAAGTGAGACATGGGGCTCTTATCATTTTCTTTTTGACTTCTTTAGCAACCAACTTGGGCCTAATTGGATTCCCAATATTCGAAACTCCCATCAATGAACAAACAAGTGAATGAGTATAGTGTTCTATCAAAAGGAAAGATAAAAAAAAAGAAGAAGATAATAGTGTTCAAAAGCTGAACGTCAAATGTTGCAGTCTAGATTTTCTTTTCTTTTTTGTTTTAAAGCAGCAGAAGCTTTAGTGATAATTTTTGAAGCTCGTATTGGACCACTTATTACGGAAATAAAAATTCATTAATTTTTTCACACATATTATGATATTATTCACCTTAAATCTAAATTCACACAGTTTTTCAGAAGGATTCATGAATTAAAAAATTTATTACACTTATATTTAGTTTATACCTTTTTAATTATTTGATGAGATTTTAATTTGCACATTTCAGCCATTTAATCATTACCAGTAGTCATTAACAAGATCAATTTCTAAAGTGGAACAACTAATAATAATAATAATAAAGCATGCATGAAGCCAATACCAGTCTCTATCATATCGAATTTTCTAGAGTAACCATCCGTTGTATTTCTATTAAAGGAATCATTATACCTTGAAGAACTAGGCAAAGGCACATGTGTCTATGTTTTTACCCTTGACGCGTAGAACAAAGGCATGTATAATAATTATATACAACATTGAAAAAACTAATACAAAAGAAAATTTCAAAGAGAAGCAAAACGAGAGAGAAAAATGAAGTTGGAATCATGTATATACACAGGTTGAAATAATTAACGTGCAAAGTTTTGACACGGAATCGTGGCCCACGGCTGCTAAACTTTGTCTAGGATAAGACCAAAACCCTAGATCTCGGACAAAATTCTTCTCTCATGGTTCGTATTCCGAGGCTGTATGTATATACTCTCGAGTTTGATTCCGTACATCGTATGTTCCCGTTGAGGGTACCAATGCCTCTGCTGCTGCCATTATCCCCTTAAAAGATAAGTTTGATTAATCAGATTCTTTTTTGGTTTAATCTTTGTGGTCCAATACACATATATGACCTGATGACCCTTTTCATTACCTCATCACTTTATCTGAAAATTAAGATAGAAACGGTGCAACATCATTCCATTATTTCCTTACTTTTTCTTTTCTTTTTTTAGGATGTGATTTGAGATTTGTATTCTTATAATCATCCATTTAATTAACTTTTTATAAGATAAGCATATTCTAATTAATCACATACTATCAATGCTTGATTAAATCAAGTAATTCGATACATGTTCTTTTTAAATAAAATTTTAAATTTAAATTTAATAAATAAAAAAATTAGCATCTAAAAATCACATGCTGTTAATTTTAAATCATTTGAAAAAGAAGAATTATTCTTGAGTATATATAAATAAACTCATGGATTAAAAGCTTACCTATTCTGTACTACTTATATCTATATGTAACATTTGACACATAATAATATATGTAAGTGTCATATAATAAATAAAGAACAATATATACGTATTATAAAAATCATTTACATGTATATTGTGGGTACACGTAAAACTAATACAAAATATATATACACTAACTGTAAGGCTATTATGGAATTCGTTTGAAAATAATATTTGTTTGATAATTGTAGAAAAGTACACACTCATGGGGAATGAATCGATTTTTCAAAAAACAAAAATAGAAAATGACAAAGTTGTCGGCGAGATGAAATTTAAAACGTCGGCGCATGAAGGCGGAAGCATTCACCGCCCAATATGGGTGGGTGGCGTGGTGGGTAAGTGAGGCAGTGAGGTGGATTTTGTTTGTTCCACTACTTCTTTCTTTTCAACTCCCGAGTAATAAAATTTCATTTTTTGAACGTTGAATTTTGAATTGAGCTCTGAAGTTTGAAGCATAGTTTCATGCTTTATAATACCCACTTACAAATTCAAACAATATGTCAAATTTGCTGATTGCTACCTCCTTCCTTTTTCTAGCACTTCTACTTTGAAGATTCTAAGCAAATCCTCATCGCTATTCCAAAAATACCTTTTTTTACAAAATAATTACTATTAATTTTAGCCACCTTACATAATTATGTCACTTTTGCCTAATGTCCTAGTTAATTATAAATTGACATTTGCACCAGCTAATTATTTGGTTTTATAAATTTATTTGCTCCTAAACTTACTTCACAATTCGTTACTTAAATTTCTCGAATGTTGAGTTTAGTGCATGTGCTTCAATTTTTAATCATAAATCTAATGTTTATTCACTAGATAAAATATAAACAAAATAACTTATTTCACATGAATTCGAGAGTAAAATGAAAAGATGGTAGAAATTTTTGAAGATCGGATAAACGGATAGTTAGACTCCAAAATAAATGATATAAGCATCATCTATTTTGTCATGTATCACTGTTCTATTAGTATTTAATTTATATAAGTATTACTTGAGATTCACGTGCTAATTGATCTTTATATTTAAAATTAAGGTACCAATTAATATCAAATTAAATATTCAAAAGGTTTAAGTGTTTGAACACGTAAAATTTAGACAATTTTAAAGACAAATTGATGAATTAAATTATTTTTGCTAGAGAATATATTTTTTTTCTGATGAATGTAATATGCAAACTTATTCAGGAATCGTATCAAAATAATATTCTCCTTTCAATTTTAAATCTCATTTCATAGACAGGTCAAAGCAAATCAATCAACAATATTTTTTCTGTCCAGCAAAATAATCAAATTCATACACAATACTTTATCACACTGAGGCACATTTTTGGATAGCCACGAAGTACTGATTACGTTCACAAACTTTCGGCCGATTCGTTGAAACTTTGCCAAATAAAATAAACATGATTTTTCGAAGATGGGTTGAAGTTTTGATTTGTAAAACTGAAGTTAGAAGTTATGTTCTGATAACTACGAATATTAATTTCTTATTATTATTTTACCAACAAAAAGAGAAAAAAAAAGTATTTCTTTGTCACAATAACAGCAGATGCATAAATTATTTAACAATATCATTTATCCTTATTTTTTGATACAAAATATAAAATTGTAATGACTCAATTTCCAAGTCGAGAAGAAGAAGAAGAATTAAAAATAAAAAAAAACAGAGTTGGATGATGAATGAATCCATGGGTTAAAGATAAAGAATATCATGTTCCTTAGTTATGAAGATAAAAGAAATATGATGAAATGGTCTAAAATGTAGACTCTGAAACGTGCATGCTTCAAGATTCCGATAAACATCCATCCCGCGCACTTGTTCACGAGATCATAGATGGAGACTTTTTATTGCCTTTCGGCTTTTGGCTTTTGCGCTCACCAAGAGCCTCAAACAAGACACGGAATTGCGGCCATTGATGCTACTCAATTTTTTCTTTTTCTTGGGTCAAAGATGCTACAGAACGTTGCTACTTCATTTTAATAATAACCACAGACTACAGAACGAAAATAGCGTCATTTCATTAAATTTATGGATCAAATCTTGCAAAATGGTTATTGTAAATTTAATTAATTTATTAGCGATCTACTGTTTAATTTAAATTTAAAAAAAAAAAAGAAAATTTATCCCTTCCAGATTTACAATTTTGAGCAAGCAATGGTTGATCTCGCGTGGGCTCCTGGTGTTGGAGAGGGAAGTTTATCCTAATCCAGGCTTGTTACGTGCGCAATCTTGTCTCGTGAAAAGGAAGCGAAGCTCCTTTTGCTCTCTGCTTTTGCAAATGGATCCACTAGTCCAGCGTGTGTGGCCGAACTCTTTGAAAATTGACATCCACCAAACTTCTGTTTCGGCCTCCTTATCTCCAACTATGATTATTGTTATTAATATTATTATTAGTTGGTAAAAGTTTGAGTTTTGCTATGCTTTGCTTCCCTAACACCAACAAAAGCTGGTCAAATTATCTCCTTCCTTGTTTCTAGCATCTTATGCATGCCTGTTGTTTTCATCATTACTCCATTACTGTTATCTTTGCCGCCATTTTCTCTGCCATCTTACCTCCTTGTAGTTTTTATTTTCTGTGACAATTTTGGATTCTTACAGAAAAAAAAAAATAAAAAGCCTATGTAATGGAATGCTTTTCCAATGCATTTTTTGTATCTGGAAATTTTTTTGATATGAATAGTGGAATTGTTTGACCGATATAAACCTCAAATTCTATGGCGCATGCTATTTCAAGCCAGAAAATATATCAAAATGTTAACGGATTCAATGAATTTGCAAAAAAAAAGAAAAGTACACTTATAGCTACAAATTTCAAGGATACTGTTCTTTTAATTTTTATTTGACTGGGAATTTAGTAAGGAAAGAGGGATCGAACTATTTGCATAGAACATCTAGAGAATGTGTTGAATATTGAATCTGTGGTTTGTCATTATAAATGTTGAAAGATAGTGGTAACACTTATTTAATATTTTTATTTAAAAGAAACCAATTATATTTTTGAACAATAAAAAAAAGCACATAAATTATGTTTGGATTTGCCAATGCTGAACATTTTTATTATTTTAGCAAATATGTCATAGCATGCAAACTGTTATAATTTGATGTGCGGTACTACTTAAAATTAAAAAAAAGAAGGGATATGAACCTATAAAAATTCTTTTATTATTTTATGCATTGAAAATTTTTAGCTATTTTATTTCTTGTGAAACATTCAAATAATGGAATTAACGAGGGACCCAATAATAATACATAAATTAACTAAGTGAAATATTCAGTAAAAAAAAAATTGCGTGGATAATGAATACTGGTAATTAAATGGATTATTATCATTTATCATATTTTATTGCTTTTTCTAAAAGAAAAGTAGAAAGGCGTGGAAGAAAATCAGAAGTCCGTGCGTGACGACTGCAACTGTTCAAACGCTTTTACTGGGCCAGCTATCTACGTCTCTAAGCCCATTTTCCGGCCCATCAAACTTTCCTTTATCAAGAATCATCCAATAGTCATACCGATCTGCAGATTAATTATTAAATATTAAACACATGGGCCATTTCTATTTCTTTTTACCAACTTGCATTTGCTATTTTTTTTTTTTTCAACAACTTGCGCTTTGATTTTTTTTTAAATGATAATTTAAATTATTGTATTTTCTTCAAAATAAAGCTATGCTTTTCTCTCAAAATGTGTCCTGTTAAAGACAAGTTGCCAATTTTTTATTTTATTTTTTTGTCTTTTCATTCCAGTTAAAGATTGCCCTAAACACAGTGACCTTTGCCCTTGATTGCCTGTTCCGTTTGCCGTAGGGTAATCTGCCTAATGGAATAATGCCCCCCAAAATCTCTCTTCTATAGTTCCATTGGATTTTGGTGAATATTTCTGTACATATAAATGCGCATAGTGCCATTTTCCTAATTTTTCAACTAATTTCCGTTTTACATTACCATCATCACTTTCTTGTTTGAATTATTTTGTTAAGTACAATTAATACTAAATTTTCATAAATTTTTTTACAGATTGTCTATTCGATAAGTATACAAATTCTGTTAGGTAAATTTAGCTACTCTCAATATATTTTCGTCTTTGATTGCTGGGTAATGCTTCATTGTATTTCTTAGATCTTTCTTATTTCATGTAATTTTATTAATTTTTAAATTATTTAAACATTTAAAACCCGTTAATCTAATTAATTATTTTTTTTTTCTCCAGGGTTTAGGTACTTTTTGCAGTGGTATTGGAAATTAGAAATCTATGGACGAGAATTTCATACTGCAGAGTATGATGATATATACATGTTGATAACAATCAGGTATTTTTGTTGGGGTCTCTGATGGATCATCCTTTCATCATTTGCTAATCAGATACGTTTATAATCTTAATTATATATATATATATATATTTTTTCCATTATTATATATTCATTTACATGCATTCATTCATGCATCTTGGCTTTTTAGAGGTCTTTTTTTTTTTGTTAAATAAAAATATTGCTGGCCGCCAACGAAGATACTAATAATTAAGTAGGTGAAGATAACATAGGTTAATTGAACGTTTTCGAATCTGATTAGAAATTAATTAATCAATTAAAATTCATAATACATGAAGAAAAATCAGTGATGAAGAGAAGACAAGGTATGATATTTGAGCTGGAATTAGTACGTGATTGCTTAATTAGCATGTTAAAACTATATTCCAACTCAATTTAGTAATTTAATTGGCACTGTGGCACATGCAATATATTGTTGTGTATAGATTTCTTCTTCAGGATCTGTCGGTATTAATTTTATGATTGGAAAGTAACTCTTTTTCTTTCTTTATTAAATAAGTCATATATTAATTAAAATTGCTTTTAAAAAAAATAAATAAAAGATTAAAATTGCGCCTGCAATAATAATTTATCTGTTTATTTTCTTAAAAAAATTCCATAAGACATTTGTCCTGGATGTTTTATTACCGACCAAACTAAAAGTCACATCATCTCTTTTGAATATTTTTTTTTTAAATTATTTTCCAACTTTTTGAATCATTTTTCAATTCTTTTATTGATTTTAATCTAACATGAACTATACAAATTTAAGTGAAGAAAAGAAAATAAACTCCATTAAATCCTATTTATATGTTATTTTGGTGTAATGAAATTTTTAATAACAAAAAATAAAAATATTTTTTTATTTATATCATTCGGCATATCTTAAAGTTATAATATAAAATTTTCTTCTTTTCTTTCATAAATTAAAGATTTTTATCTCTTGAAAATTTATATATCTAAGAAAGTGGGTGAACAAATTAAGATGCTAGATTTCCGATCTTGCTAAGAAAGAATTAAATTAATTAATACGGTTTACAAATAAAAATAGCTGAAGGGAACATAAAGTCAACGCTTTAGTTAGTCTTCTCTCTTGGTTGACTTTTTCATTTTCCTTAAAACAAATAAATGAAAAATTGGCTGTTGCCTCGACGGCTTCAAAAGGTCGCATTTATCTTTAAATTATCATATTGATTAAAGCTTAATTGCAATTATGGTTTCGTAATCTTGCTGAAGATTCTATTCAAGTAGATAAATTTAGCATATCCATTATTTTTATGCTATATGTGATATGAAATTGTCAATTCAGTATATATATATACATTTGATCACATCACTCGCCATACTATTTTATTTATATATTAATTTACATGATTTTTTTATTCTTTATTTGTATGCGTACAAATATACATTCAACTAATACTACTTTACATCTGATCGATGATAATTTTTTTCAACTTTATATGAAAAATGAGAAAAACGATTTATCTACTTGTTAATACATCAAATTATACATTATTATATAGCATACTAATTTTTTTTTACTTGAAAATTTAATTATAGAGTTTTTTTCTATTCTGTAATATTTTTTTGACGCACTACTACATAATATTTTTAACATTGGCTAGATTTATAAATGAAAGTATGAATTGATAGCCCAACATTTAGGTTTGTTCTTACAAAGTCATGATCAAACCATATAAAACACTTAAATAATTTATATAGACTATATGCAAAAACTGAATTCTTATTTTTAAAATATAAAATTGATTTTGAAGATTATATATATATTTTTTATGATAATTTATTATTGATTCGAGTAATAAGCAAAATTAACGATTACATTTAAGCGAATAAATCTCATCTTTAGAAAACTTGAGATTCATGACATAAAAGCTCATATTTTTTTTAATTAATAATTGAATATTAATGGCCCGACATTTTAGGTAGTTATGTTCTGCCAATGCCACGAATGAAATAAAATACTTGAGATCATGTAATTTAGGTTAATCTATCAATTTAATTAAGCCATTTAACGGCTTGAAAAGTAAAGAAAAAAAGAGAAAGAAAAGTAAGGTGCAAAATTAATCGAAATTGAAAATAATATTAAATTTTAATCTATTTGATTTAATTTAGTTTTTGAAGTGTACAATTAAAAATATAAAACTTATCAAACTTTTACGATACGTTATATGTGTATGTATATATATTAAATTTGATTCTATTTAGTAATGAGTTCTTAATTTGATTTATTTTTATATTGAGCCGGCTAAATACTCGTATCGAAAAAAAAATTATATTATATGCTCAATGAAGTAAAGACTATCACCCATGCACCGTGTTTTTATTCAAAATTTTTCAAGATAATTGCCATACAGTTTATTTTATAATATTTTTCATCCATCACATAATAAGTGTATGTAAATTTAAATTTTTTTTATTACACCATTTGATAATCGAAATAATTGGATTCGTCTGAATTTTTACCAAGTAAAATAATAAAAAAAGTGCATAAATTTAAATAATAAAAACATATATATATATATATATATATATATATATATATATATATATATATATATATAAAAAAAAATAAAAAAAAAGTTGTCAAAAAGAGAGGATTAAAAAAATATGTAT
>CANXYI010968917.1:0-16780 GCA_948208565.1 Hura crepitans | reverse complement strand
GCTTCAGTTGACTGCCCACAAACTGCATACCTTTCCCAATGAGCCATAAATAAAATCTCTTCTTAGTTGGGCCCTTTCCAACCCAATTTTTGTTGATAAATGATCATCGTATCGGTTTAGGGCAAATTTCTTCTTACTCTTTGCTCTCACTAGTTGGCAATGAATCTTTTAACCTTTTTCTTTTTCCTTTTTTTGTTTTTGCGCTGTCCTTTTGCAGGGATGATTTTTATTTTTCTTTATAATTTGATTTGTAGCGTAGCTTCTTCTTTGGTTCTTGGAGGGATTGGTCCGTCGGCGGAATTGAGATGATACATTTGTCTTTTCTCCTATAGACTGTTGAATTAAAGGTTAATCCATATGCAATACGACATTGTTCCCCTACTACGTCTATCTCTTTCATTCACAGTAATTTAGCTGTCTTTTTCTTTCCTTGAGGAACGAAAAAAACAAAAAAACGAATAGTCGCTTCTTGAGGCCCTACCTCCACATTCGCTATGTTCTTTTTTTTTTTTTTTCCGGTTTGACAGAATATATTACACTTGAAATTTTCTTTACACAAGGGAAGCTTTCACTTTCTCCTGGCACAATGTTTCCTCTTTTTCAAGGCAGTGAACAATTAAGGAATTTATTTAACATGTCAAAACTAGCCTATCCCCTCTCTTTTTATTTAGTTATTAAAGAAAGCCCATCCTCTGTTTTAATGCCCCTCAAAAAGAAAAGAAATAATCTAGAAATCCCTCCAAAAATAAGCAGGGATCAAGATCTATGAGCAACCGAACATTAAGCCAGAGATTGCGATAAAAGAATTAATAAAATGACTACGCTAGCTGATCCTCTCGTCCGCCTGCTACCACTCCATCTATGCAGACATCATCTCTGATTTTGCAAGGCTTGTGAGATTACTTGTCAGCTTAGTCTTCAGTGAAAGGAACGTCTGAAACTCCATACTCCAAAGACACCAAAGGAATCAAACAATACAACATTTGTTTCCCTTCAACAACATTCTGCATGAATCTTCGACCTCTCTTCGGATCCCACCTTTATTTCGGTCTCAACTCTTTGGTAGAACAGCACATAAGCAGCTGAAGTCTTGATATCAGCTTCGTTAACCGGAGAAACACGACCATCGTCAAAGTTGTACCATCTATCGTCATCTGCCAACTGCATAAATCGATGAAACAATTCGCTCACCATGAATATGATAAAACCTTGAAAAATTACAGGACATGTTGGAACAATATGCAGTTTTCTTAATTTTACAGCTTAAAAATAGATGAACAGCGCTACCACTTAATAGTAACAACATCATGTGATGAAGTAGTTCATCAATAGGTGGATCCCAATGAAATTCAAAATATGATTCAAAACTGTAGTCTTTACCTTAGCAAAAGCAGTGTAGTGCCCACCACCCAGACCGCCATAATGGTTGCTGATGGCATATAGTTCATATGTATATGACTGTCCATCCACTCGTTTCACAAATTTGCTCAAATCAAGATTGTGAATGGGGAAATCCACAAAAGTATCCAGTTTGTTCTTCAGGTATCTGCTGTATGAGAACCGTTTCAAGTGGAAAACAAGAATCCCAGGCAAAGTCCACAAATCTAGCTTCTTGGTGGCTTGTCTGTGTCCTTTGCAACCAGGGCAATACCTGCAACAAGTGATGCACATTGGCATAAATATAAATAAACATGATAATCATTTGCAATGATTCAGAACAAACAATACAAAAAAGCAAAAACAGCCTTACCACATGTCATCAGGCCCTAAAGGTTCTTCAGTCAAGAAAGCCTCCAAGCACGAAAACAGTGAGACAGCTTCTTGTCGGGTTTTCTTTGCAGTGAATGCAGTTTTATAATATACCACTGGAAGATCCTTCAGATAGCTGGGATCATACAACTTCCATTCATTTTCAGTCCACTCCAGGAGAACCTTGATGCGACTTCCTCCAGATTTTATGACAGAATCCTTGAGAATTGGCTTGCGGCTTGAATACCTATCATCGGTCAAAAAGAGTTGAAATGACAACTCCTGTTTTGTCGTGTCCTCTGATTCTGAGTTGTCCATTGGCTCGTCCACCATTTCAGACTGACCATGGCAGTTATTTGATGATTCACCATTAGCTCCAGAAAGAAAACCATTTTCTTTGCCTTTATAAAGCACGCCAGATGAACATGTTCTTTGCAAAGGAGAGAGCAGTATAGAAGCAGCCAACTCAATCTCAGCTCCACTTGGTGAATCATCTTCCAAGCAAGTAAGCAGGGGTGCTCCAAAACCTTTCCATCCACTCACCTTTAGAAGGTCTGGTGCAGACCTACAAAACCCATATGTTTTGGTCCGTATACTTCATAACAAAGAATAAAGGAGCAAGAAAATGAATCACCGGTTTAGTCACACATCTAGAAGGCAACTGCCCTACATAAAAGAGGTTTACTCACTCATTCCACATCCACAAACATGTGGCCACATGTAATTAACAATTATACAACACAACTGAACTTCTACAAATTTTGTGCAGCATGTTATACATAGCAAATCCACTAACAGCAAAAGAAAAACACTTTCTTCCTAATAGATAACCAAGCTGCTAGAAGTCTATCTAATCATACCTTTCCTGATGAACAATTTCCAGCTTCTTTTTTCCAGATCCTTTAATGGAAAGCCGGTAGGCTACAATATATTCTTCATCTTTTATAGAAATTAATGATTCAAAAGGATTCTCAAACAGACGATAAATCCTATGATCATAGACCTGCAAAAGCATAAAAGTTATACTTTAGCTATTACCACTGAAAAAAGTTAGGAGTAAAAACAACTTACTTCTGCTAGCAGAAGGCTTTCATCACTTCTCAAGCAGCATGCAGTTGCCAAAGCCTGAGTAAGATCTCTACAAAGACCATTTTTCAGGACCAACACAGTGTATGGCATAGGAAGACCACTTCCATGACCATAAAACACTGTAACTGTCATTGAACGAGTGACAGTTGAAGGTAAAGGCAGAGACAAGTACATGAAGGGATCAAAAGTAATTGAAATCTTGTTGCAAACTGGGCAGACCAGTGTTGATTTGTATTGACCCTGAATCATGTACACGCTGTTGGTTAACAAAATACAAAAAATTCAACATAAGTTCACATGTCCGATAAATCACTAAGCTTTTTAAGCAAATTATGTGATAAACATCAGCAATGATTGCTAGTAAAAGGAGAATGGAATTTTAAAAATTGAAACAAGTAAAATGCATATGGTTTACATTATGTGCTATTTTCCCAATTATGTAAAGCTGAATTGTTCACAAACACATTTCAAAGTTAAGCAGTAAGCATGAAACAATATAAGCGAAATGCACACCTATGCATTCTGGACATCAATGAACCAAGTGGTGTTTTTTACTTGGCTTATAGAACCAGTATATGCTTATTCCTCCTTTGATACCTTGACAAAGGGCAAGCCTAGACTGTTCTTGATATGGAGACACAAATCAGGAATCCTGAACTCAATGCTATGAATAACATCCAGTACAGTGCAAAATTGGTAAAAGATTGTAGCTAATCAAGCTATCTGTGCAGTTAAGGATCCATTGATTCCATTGGTGCATATTAGAATACCCATTACAATTTTATTTGACCATATTACAATAGTATTTTGTAATATTGAGCACATGTAAAACACGAGCCTTCATTGTAAACAACATTCTGACACTGAACAAACAATAAAACAAAAGACATGCTTACTTGGCAAACATCCACAATTACTGAATCATTACGAGCCTTATGATTTCTCCAACACTCATCTGCAACCTCCTCATCTGGACGACCATCCCAATCCTTCATTTCAATATAGGGCTTCTGTTTGACACGATTCAAATCTTCATGCAGTCCATCCAATAAAAATGCAAGAAGTTCCTAAAGGAAAAGATTCCATCAACAGGGGAAAAGGATCTCTTAAGTAGCTCCTCAGCATTCAATGCACAAGATTTGGCAACAACTCCAAACAAGCACAAATGTAGACACATATCATCCACAAAATCATGCTGTCGGATATTGCATTAGATCCAACACCTAAAAGAACACTTCTGCATCATATATTGCAATCATATGTAATGCTCAACAAATACCTTGATGCAAAAGGAGAGAATATGTTGTCTTATACATCAAGAGATCTAAGCAAACTTTATGTTTCAGTCTTTCTCATTCTCAATATAAAAGAACATGTAGTTGCACAAGCATAAGTATTAGAATCAACAAGAGAATAGGACATTCACACAGATGTCTATAAATCATAAGTTGCAGAGAATAAAATATTGTGGAATTTGCAAAGTACTAACTTGAGAATCATGTTGATTATACCCACTGAACTGTGGAGCAAATAGCGCCAGTTTCCCCTTAAATGCACGCGGTGCAATAGAAGTCCGTCCCGAGGACCACAGTTTCCTCAACAAGTCACCAAATGCAAGTGCAAGTTCACCCTACACAGCTACAACATGAGTTAGGAATTCAACTTCAAATGCTTAAAAGATAAAGCTCTGACATAAAAGAACCACTAAATAGAGATAAATAGGGGAGGTCCAACAACTTACATGCATTCCTAAAGGATTTTCTCTGTTGATCTCATCAGAATAATCTTGTAAGAAATACTCAACAAATGGGGGAGTGTGGACCAAGCATTGAAGAGCGCTGTTCATAAAACAAGTGTTTCCCATATTTTGTAGTCCTGCTAAACCTCCGTTCTCAACTTTTATAACGGCACAACAAGAACCAAATCCATCATCAGTATTTGGTATTCCTGAGTTTAAAGCACCTGGCTTTAAGTTCAAGCTATAAGCACTCGAATGACCATTCGACAATGTTGGCCCCCCTGCTATTGACAAAGAGGTCCTCGAAGGTTCCAGGGATACCAAAGCCAGCTCATTTCCTGTTGAACCGTTTCCAGATTGGAAAGGGGAAGACCCATTAACTTGCAGCTCCAGAAAAATCTGTATGGAGAGAAAAAGTTGTCAACCATATTAGTGAAGAAAACTCTAGCCCAATATCATAACTAGAAATCTTTGCATGAAATGCAGGAGGGAAACAAAAGAACAACAATTATAATCGAACTGCCGATACACATATGTACATAATAGGAAAGAAATTTTATATCCGGTGGCAACAAGAAGACAACATAACATATGCGCAATATTTTTTCAACTTTTTTTTTATCAACAGAATATTCTTTTAACTACACCTTTATATCTTGCATCACATGATTTAGAGCACCCCAAGGTGCACTAATCATCTCATGCTGACATTCTAGATGCCAATAGATGATACTAATTCAATGTCTACTGGAAATGTTTTGTGATGACTACTTTAATAACACTTTTATTGATCCTAAAAGTATCAAAGCAATTTGCTTTCCAATGATCTGTGCTTACAGTTATACTCCTTCACTATTTTGTTCATAGAGTTCTATAATTTCACTCATTGCACAACAATATTCAAACTAAAAGCCACCCGCAATTACCAAAAGCACAAAGTTGAAATTGAGAGAATGGCTTGATGAAAACGGAAATTCAGAAACTAAGACTTTCTTCCAAGAAACTTAGCATTTTTTACTTAGTTCTCATTTATGGTTACAAATGAATTTGATAATTCGATATCAACAGAAAACTTCAGCAATGCTAGTGATATTGCCTAAAATAAAATAATTGTAAACAAACTAAATTTGACTAATATCATGCAAAACAAAAACAGCTCATCAAAAAATTCATCAATTTATGTTGTTCAATTTCCTAATACAAATGTAGTTAGTCTATGCACCTCTTGGTCCATCTGCAGTGTTAACTCCTCCAAGGTGCAGTTTGAATAAACTAACTGTGCCTGCTTGTGCTTGTTGAAGTAGTCCCATATAATAACCTTTTAAAGCAAAAACAATTGGAAATTAAAGAATTTCAACAGAAATGGAGATATTGAATAAACTCACAAAACACAATGCAAAACAGCAAAACACCAAATGGTTGAAGTTACATTTTAGGACATGAGTTTGCCTTCAATTAAGATCAGGAAAAGAAATTTCAAATATTTCAATACCATCTTTTTTAACACTAATGACAAAATTCCGCTCATTAAGTTGTTCGTATTTATATAAAAATTCAATGTCACAAGCTAAATTCTTAACAAGAGAATTCTCATATGAAATAATACCAAATCAGCATCCACTATATAATCAAGAATCTAAGGCAAAAAATGATTTGCAGGTCAAGAAAGCATGCAAGTCAAATTCCAATCCACCCTATGTGCCACTAATAACAAACCTTTTCTCGCTCTATTCCTCTAAGAGCACACACCTTCTCATAAAGCTGATGCAAAGAAGCCTGAAAAGAATTACAACCTCAAGTTACCAATTTTAAGTTATCGAAAGAGTTGCATTCAATGTATTGCCCATATAAATTGGTCAAAAATTGGAAAATTGTTAAGCTAAAAAATAGCATGATATGCACTGGAAGGCATCTGTTTAAATGGTACCTTTTTACTTAACCTTATAGTAATTTCATTGTTATCCCTGGAATCAATTAACTTCAGACGAAGTGGATAAACCTCCACATTAAACTGCTTCTTGTTAAAAACACCCTGTGAAATCATCTCTCTGGGCAATGCTGGTCCCCCTTTGTACCTAAGAAATAACATAAAACTAAAATGAGTGATCCAACAACTAAAAATGAACAATAAAAAAGCCTACACCAGCACTTGCATAATTCATTTATTACTTTCAGGTGGTTCCCAGATACACATTAAGTACCAAGTCTAATCAAGGAACCGTTCAGCGAGATATCCAATAATCAAAACATGGGAAATAAAGTGAGAGAATCCATTACCAATGAGCTAGGTTTTCCCAAACTTTTTCAGGAACTAAAACATAGTCCCTCCCTTCCTGCAAAGTTCTAGTCAGCTCTAGATCATCAGACTCACTATCTGCTACATTTTCAACTATATCAGAATTATCAATTGGACCAGGTCTATCAGCAATTCTTGATGGAATGGAATCAATATCTTGAGGATCAGACTGCTCATCAACCAAGCTGATGCCCCTACCGACATATCTCTCCCATGTTGCGAACCACCTGACATGTTGACAACATCAGAATGCTGTAATATCCCAGTTCCTGTTATTCTCTGATGTAATAAATTCATGGAGAGTGAAATTTCTGTAAGTACCAACGAAAACGAGCAGAAAAAATATCAGCCAGATTATGCTCGAAGAAAATGTGCAAAAAACAAGCGGCAGCTCCCTAATTTTAGGTTCGCAAATCGGGCAACAAAAGGATTCGATTAAGATAGAAAATTCACAAACCAAAATCTTAGCCTAAAAGCCAAAAGAAATAATAATAATAATAATAATAATAAAATAAAGAGGTAAATTGCATGCAGACGCAGATTATAGCATGTAAAATGAAGAAACAACGGGGATGCAATGTAAATTTGAAAAGAATCGGAATAAAACGGAATTAAAAAGCGAACCAAAACCATGGAGTACCTGGCAGAGATAACGTAGTACAAGTGGCCCTCGTTCAAATCACGCTCAGCCTTATGAATCAACTCCTGGACGATCTGTTTTTCCTCCTCGGGTGTACAAGGCAAGCAACTCCCGGCATTCTCCATCAAACAGGTGGAATCCGCGAACGTCATGCAAGAAGTTGAACTCTATAGGCATTTGGAAGCAATCAATGAAAAGGCAAATCAAGCTCCCGAATAGAAAAAGACCAATTAAAAAAGAAATATTGAAATCACCTACAAAAAGACATGAATCTAAGATAGAGAAAGACAGACTTGGATATAAGAAAAAGAAATGTAATTGATCTTCCAAACAGAGAGAGGGGTATATAGAAGAGAACCCTAGAATAAAGGGTTGGATTGGGAAGGGAGAAGGAATGGAAGAGAGGAAACTCTGGGAGGACCATTGGTATACCCTACACCTCCACATATCAAACTCAACTCTCTGTTAAATTAAACTTCTTTTTCTTTTGAAGACTTACCATTCACGTGTTGGAGGTTCAAAGTCAAAGTCAAGAGGTAAACTTGAATTTTCAGGTATACTTGTAATGCCATTTCTTTGCTTATTTTAGATCAACAGAGCTTTACGCAACATGCACTATATATCATATTATTATTATGTTTATAACTTTTTTTTCAAAAAAAATAAATAAATAAATAATTTACGTGTCGTGGTTAATTGTAGCAGCATCTACGGACGTCCACATTGCTTGAGAGGGCGTAAAAAGAAATAATTGTATATTTCTTTTATGGAAAAAAAACCTACTTGAGTCTTTTGAATTATAACATTTTTTAACACTTCCTTCCTATATTATTATTATTATTGACTTCAACAAATATTTACTTATACAACTCGTCTTACAGTGAACAGATTAAATAAAATATATTTTTTCTTAACGCTGTTACCTGTTATAGTATAAAATTAAAAATAACAGAGCAAGCCATTTCTGTTAAGTGAGAGAAAATCATGGCCATCTATTTTTAACACAAGCCCTACCAGAAAAATGGAGGAAGAAGCTTGAAGGAGCACCTGCAATATCGAACCAGGGGATGAATAACAATGATAACCGCGATCAAGATCTGAATCGTGGTAGAAGCTTTTGGAGGTGTTCATTTAAGGTTTGGATATTCTCTTAAAAGATCTGAACTTCTAATTCTTCATCTGCTAGCTTGTAATTCTTCTTTCTTCTTTTTTTTTTTTTTTTGCCTCTTCAAATTAGGGGTTACATTGCAAATACTTCAAGTGGCATGACGAGCGGGTTGCTGAGAAAGCTATCTGTTTTACGAATGAAAATGCCAGTGAGGTGAATGCCGAAAATGCAACTAATTTGGTTGATAAGATTGCATCTATGAAGATTGAAATGGCGGAAATGCAGCAACAATACATGTGCCGTGATTGTGAGCTGCATGTATTGAAATGGTGCATATGAAGTCTTCTTATTGTTCATGTATTATAATAGTCATAAAGAACATATATGGTGAATAACTTTGATAGAAATTAAACAACTACAAGAAAAATCCACATGTATAATGGCGAAGAAAATTTTCCATAAATACAGTAGCATCAAATTGTTTGTTGTTACACATTAACCATGTAATTCACTTAAAGCTCAAAATCACCACTTAAATGTGCCGTGATTGTGGCTTTCAACTGACAAAACATTATTGATAAATTACTCAAAAGTCATCACATATACAATTTAAAAGAACCCAAAAAGTACATCTTTTATTATGGCCAAAAGAACTCCTTTTGCATCATTTTATCACCTTTCTTTGATGCCCATATTACATCTTCATTTTTTGTAGCAGCCTTCTTTTGCTGCTAAGATACCCTTTGCTCCTTCATATTTTGCAAAATATTGCAAGTAATTGCCAGTTGTTTTTCAAATTGCAAGCCTCTTGCCTAATACTCACGGTTCCTGTTCTATATGTGGTCCATTTCAGCTTGCAACTATGACAGCAACAATTCAATTATTATGTAAAGAAAATCTACAAAGTTCAGAATTATTAGAAGTTTAGAACTACTTACACTTGGTGGGATTGCAAAGCCATCTTTAACCCACCAGCCCCATCCAATTGGGTATTTGCTCTTCCCTTAGCTTTCCCTTTGTCTTTGGTTGGTTGGTTTTGATGACTCAACTCCTCTGCCTTCATCCATTTTGGAATTGTCTGCATTGCTTTACAACCAGTCGTGAAATTCCTTGTCCCACTTTTGATGTGAAAGTGCATAAGATTCTTGCATTTTTTTTATAGCTGCAAGCCTACTTGCCGCTTGACTTGATTGTGCTGCGAATCTTTCATCATTTAATCGTTTAAGCCGAGCAGAAGAAAATGATTTATGTGATTGACATGTTTCTAATTCATGGTGGCTTTGTAGGGCTTCACTTTGATCAGCTGCCTTATCCTTCTTTTCATCTATAAAAGATCAATATCACAATCAACAGTGAATACCTAATTGTACATGACATTACATTAGTTTATAAAATCCATCACAGTTTGACCCACCCTTTTTCTTTGATGCAGTCTGACTTTGGTACGAGGATTTGAATGCTTCAGTGGATTCCTTCATCTTTTAATGCATTGTGCCTGAAGCTTCAGCATTGTTGCTGGATGTTTATTTTCTCTTTCTTAGAACAAGTTTAGTTGGCTTGCATAAGATAATACATAAATCCCATTAGTACACGGAATTCAAATACGAAAAAAATGCCAAGAATAAGACATTGCCTGGTTGTCTTTGGGTCCTTTTGGACATTTTCTTAAATTATGATTTACCTCTCCAGATGCACTACTCTTCATAATCCTCCCTACTCCAGATAACTTGCCTTTCTTTGTTGTTTCATCTTTGTCTCTCTTCCTATTCTTTCTTAGAGTCTTCCAGGCTGCTTTCTGCATTCTGGCGGAAGAAAAGGTTCTTCATTTTCCTTGCTTCAAATTGCCCTTCCTCTTATTGGGTGGAAAGAGTACTTTTAAGCCTTAGAATATTTGTCCATTTTGTACCAATGTGCAACATAATCATCAATGACTAAATCCTAATTCAATATACCACATATTGTATGCTGGCATGGTAGACCTGTTAGGTCCCACTCCTTGCAGGTAGATGTACCGGCATCTAGTCTTACAACATGTCTAATAGCCCCATCATATACATTGGCGACTTTAAATTCTTTATCGCTATTGTAATTCATCATCCAATTGAAAGAAGCTTCTACATCCCTTTTTCCATCATTGCTTACATGCTTGAAAACAAATATAGTTACTAGTGAAATGGTTCATATTCTCTACACTATTCTTACTACTCTGCACAATGCATGTTGTGCCAGGATTAGACAATTTTATCTCTTCAACATAATCTCTCAAATCTGCAAATTGGTTGCTAAAACCACCTATTAATTCATTCAACACGTTTCTCTCAATGCCTTTCGCTACTGTATATGATATACGGAGCTTGTATTCTGTCCTACAAAACTTTTTAATTGTTCTAAGCCTAATATTTGGTTGGGACATAATTCTGTTTTTTAATAGAATTGCTAGAAACTTGTTGTGGGCTTTTATGAACCCTATGGCACTTATGCTTAGGTTCATACCTTTAAACTTCAAATGTGTCAATGTTCCTCTCAATACTTGCAAAGAATAACCATGGACATTTTTCCCTACACCTCGCCCTTACCTTAACCTTATGATTTTTCACAAAGCGAATACCTAAACCTTTACTTAACAACAGCCCTTCTTATTTGTTACACATTTTCAACTACTATATACCCAAAGCAAATACTAGAATTTATGCCTTTTTCGTCATATCTGACCTTTCAACTCTTTCTCTTTTGAGTATTATCAACAGTTGCATCATCACTTTATGAGTAATAACACCTAAGATCATCACTGTCATAGTACACAAAGCTATTAGAAAACCTCTCACTATCAGAATCCTCTCCCAAGTCATCTTCAGACACTGCCTTCCCAATATCATTACCAAACTTATCACCCTTGTCATGAATATCGCTATGCTGAGAACGACTTTTGTTATATTCCTTAACTTCTCCCTTACAGCCTTTATCTCATCATCTTCATCATCTGTTAGCATTTCTACCTCAACCAAAACTTCCTCCAAATTGTTGAAACAATCCTTTGCGACATTTCCACTCACACTTTCATCGTCTATTACATTCACAAAGGGTTGTTTTCCTTTGCTGCTACTAGGTACAGTGGAAGTATTTCCATTTAAGTGCTCCATAAATAAATCCAAATTATCTTTACCTCTAAGCATCCACCAATATATGACACAGTACTATCATCTGTCAATTGAATTGTATGTCCGCTGCTTGGAATTCTACAATACAACCCCTTAATGTTATCGTATCCTAATTCCTTAACATAAGACGTTAAATTTGGAAAGCTAAGATGATCCAAGTCAAAGTCCTCTTTTACAACACTTCTTACACCTCCTTTATAAAGAGCATCTGTGTTTAACACACTGCTAAACTCCTCTTTATGGGTGATAGCCAATACAACATTAGTTGTTCTCGTCCCAACAATAAATAAACTCCAAAACCATAAACACATGGACAAAATCACATAATCTGTTAACATATACTTTGCACTCAGTATACAAGTCAAAATATGCACTTAATGTACAAGTCAGTTAAATATGTATTATTTATTACTGTTTTGAATCGCATGCAAACCATTATAAACAAAAACGACAAAGGACAGAGTATGTACCACAAGCATTATGTAATACCCAACTCCACATCCACCAAGCACCAATCAACCTTTAATAAAGAGAGAAAGAGAAAAAAAAAAACAAGAAGACACACCTTTTTAAGTTACAGATGAGGCCCACCTTATGCTCTAGATTCTGAAATGGACAGTTTAAATAAGATTGCATTACTCTAAAGGAACCTTTTTTTTTTCAAATCAAGTAAATATTCCTCATCAAAACCGTCACATACCTGTAACTCGTCAAATCTATCTCCTTTATTTTCCAATAAGAGCACTATCCCTATTCTTCCACTTCGCTCTTTTATCTACCCACACGCTGTCAAAATTGATTCCATTGTTTATAGTGAAGAGAATTAGAGATACTAGCTATAAACGTGAAGAATGGAGATGATTTCAACACCTTGGTACCAAGCTTTGTTTTTCCATTCTCGAGAGAGGAAAATTTGGAGTTCTTGAGTTTGTGCAAGGGATCGGTTGAATGAAAAAACGATGCATTTTGAGCCTTTTTGACATTTTTAACTGTGTCCTACTCATCCATTGGTCAATGATCCGCTCGCCTTTCACTGCACGTGTAGTTCACTCCGTCCATTTTAGGGTGATCTGTGTATATAAATATTAGTTGGAAGATTAAATGTCGATAGATAATAGTCCAAGGATCCAAATACTCTTTTTCCTTCTTTTATTTGTACGGGGAAAAAAACTCCTCAAATACATGTTTATGCCCCTCTCTATACTTGTATCTATTTCAACAAATTAATTACCTTAATGAAAAGAAAAGAAATTAATCACTTCGTACCACTTGTTCTACTTTTTTTTTCCTTTTTATATGAGAAAAGAAGAGTAAATAAACAAACAACAGTTTTCCCGCATCTTTTCTTCAATCTTAGCCGATTGAAGACGGTATCAGAGTAACTTTTCCAAGATATATTTGTATACCTTGCGTTCTTTTCCCTTAACTAATATTCGAATTTTCCAAGCAGTTGCTTATCGAAACCTGTATAAATCAAACTTTCTTGCCTCTCTTCAACTTTCAAAATCACCCAAAGTTCGCCTAAGGAAGAAATCTAACAGATTCTACCAGCACAAGCAAGAAATCCCATTCTTCTTTCCCTACAATTTTGCAGAACCTACTAGAGTCAGATCTGTTTCTACACAAAACAAAACAAAACAAAACCAAAAAAATAAAAAAGAGCCCCCTTCAGATGTTACAAAGATTACATATGTACACCAGTGTTCCAGATTCGATTTCAGATTGTACTCCAACATCCTATTCCCAGCACGGATTGACCCACTAGAAAGACAGGGCTTTCCTAAGAAACTAATGGTTATCAACGCCAATACGGAACCATCTTTGCAAAATACTTCCAGCACAGACAAGAAACCAAAAAGTAAAGGTTAAAAATTACATTGTCCCTGTCTCATCTGAGCTAGCAGAGGCCTCACTTCCAACTGGACCTCCACCACCACCTCGAATCTCCTCTTCACTGAACAAACTCTCTTCACTTGAATTAGAACACGGCCCATTATCATCATCACTCCGCGAATCTGCCTTCCTCCTTTCCCTAATTTCCTTTATTCCTCTTCCTTGCAATGCCAAACGCCTTCGTTTCCTTGCTTTCCTCTTGCCCTTCGGGAACTCATCTCTTTGTGACTCGAGGATTTTACCATCACCTTCCTTCACAGGTCTTCCCTTGTCATAGTCATTATCTTCTGATTCTTCAGCATCTAGCTTGCGCCTTTTCCTACTTGAATTTGTCTACAGTTGAGAAAAAAAAAAATCAATTCAACTTAATTGATGATTATAACTTTCAAAGTACAGTAGACACACATATAAAAGACAAACTATAATTAAATAGGTAAATATAGGAAGTAAAACTTCCCTCATTTTCCTTGATTTCCAAGTTATTTTGATATATGATTTTGTAAGCTGTTTCTTCCAATTGATATCTAGAATGCCACTCGACAATCACTTTTGTCGTTCCATTTGATTATAAGTTACAAAATCCCCTAAGGGCAGTTATTACGAATACAGATTACAGAGTATTTCGCAAATAAACAAAGGAAAAGCACACAAAACAACTCTTTGGTGTAGGCCTGTGAAACTTCTAGGCCCGGTTTCATCAGATCAATACCTTGTGTTCCTTTTCCGTGACAATAATCTATTTCATTTTACTGAATGCAATATTGCACCTTTCTAATACAAAGGGAAAAAATTCACTCTATTAGTGTATGTAAGCCTTACAACAGATCAGCAACAAGTTAGTATTCAGTGAAGAAGAATGAGTTACTATCAGAATTTTTTGAAGTGTTTGGTCAAGACAAATCTTGCATTTCAAGCAGCTAGCATTCTTTAACAACTGAATAGAGTTGAAGGAACTTGCATCTGTAACTAGCCTAGGAGAAAATAATGTATGTCTAGAAACACAAACTACAGAATAATTTGTCAGCACACCTTTGGACCACGATCCACCAACTGAGCCCACTCATGTCGGTTCCTAAGGCAGTCGAGGACAGCCTGAGAATGACTTGAATACGCATAACGCTCTCCATTGTGCTTCCGCAAGTTGTGCCAATGCTGCAAATGAAATCATACAAGTCAACAAGGCACTTTTTACTTCTCAGACTGTAAGAAGCAAATAAAAATTCACCGAATAATAGAAATTTCATATAATAGTGAATAGAGACATACTGGCAGGACAGCATTACAAAGTTCCTCATATGTCATTCGCTTGCCTTTGCTCATAATCTCATTGATCAAGCCTATAAATGAACAAATATGATGTATTAAACATAAATAAATAAATAAAAAGTAAATATGATATTCGAAAAATATACACAGGATTTCAGTTCCTTGAGAGCAAGATACCTGGTAAAGTGCGATGAACAGGACCCCGAATGGTTCCTGCTTCCTCATCAGATATATTTCTTGGTGAATTTCGTACAGATGACAAGTGATTTTCGTTAACCTCAACAGAGGAAAATGGGCCACCATTTGCAGTTGAAGTAGAGCGAGGAGGGATATTTTTCTTGACAGAACATACTGCTGCTGGAGAACCATTATCCTCTCTTTTCGACGACTCATCAGCTGTATATCCTGTATCCTGCCTTCCCAGATCAGGTGAAGATGGACCTGTATCCACCTTCTTTGCCTCATCGTCAAGATCATGAGAACGGGAGAATCCTTCTTTGGACGCATCCTTATTTTTTCTTCTTGGAACCTGCAAACTTTCATCAATTATAAGACCACATTTAAGGACAGACGAAGCAATTTATTTTTTCTTTCTTGCAACCTGCAAATTTTCATCAATTCTAAGACCAGATTTAAGAACAGACCAAGCAACTACCAACATTCACAAACACACACCCAAAACAACAATAATTTAGAAATCTTGTTTGTGTAATATGAATCTTACCGAACTATGATCCCTTCCACCAGAACTGGATGTACGCTTTATGAGCATGCTTGCTGCAGTTGGAGACGCCAACTGAGGCAAGCTGCCTGCATGGCGAATTCGTGGAACACGAGGAACTCTAGGCGAACTATTGAGTTCTTGATGCAAAAGCAAAGCAAGCTGGCAAATACAATTTTGTTTTTTAAAACAGGAAATCCTAAACATAAACAAGCTGAAAAGAATTCTAAAACAAAATCTGCAGCAATAAGAACTGGAAAAATCTCAGTACCTCTTCATCACTTAAGGCCGTTGAAGCATTAGTAGATGGAGGTGGATTCATAGATGAACCATGATTTCCCTTGGATGATGACTGGCTACTAGAATGATTAAACTTTTCACCTCTTAGAGGTAAACCAGAAGCAGATACCTTATTCTGAACCTGCAACGAACATTCATGTTGCAGCAATCCTGCAGTTTCAGAAGAACTCTGTGCTAAAGATGTTTTTGAAGACGAGTAATGAGCAGAATCCTTTGAATCAATAACAGCTCTCTTAAGAACAGATGTGTGAAAAAACTTGCTCGAGCTAGACACTTTTGAAGCAGAATTCAAACTGGACTTTGGACGCTCTTTTGTTGTTTTCCTTGACATATCCTGTCTGTCTTCCTCCTTTAGCTTGGCCGTATCAATTACAGCTCGATCTTTCTGAATACCAGAGTTGCACTCAAATGTCACCCCTTGCTTGGTATTAGCATTAGAATCCATATTATCTGCAGATCTAGCAGTGTCACTAACAGATGATTTTGAGATCATAAGAGAGGCTGAAGAGGGAGATGACTTTCCCTCACCTACAGCAACTTTATTCTGACTCGGTGATTCCGAAGAATTTAAAGTGTTTTCACCCAATTTCAAAACTTCTTTGGGCAATGCTGAACCAAGGTTTGGATCAGAAGAGCATTTTTGCATCTGAATTGGACCCTCAGGCCCTTCTAATTGTTGAATGATCTCAAAAGGACCACCAGCTAGTTCATTGTGTTTGCCCGTATGACAATCAGTAACTGCTTCTGATACGCTGTCAGTCTCTTGAGCTTTATAGTCTCCAGATGATGAACTGCTTAATGCTGTATTATTTGTTTTAAGGT
>CANXYI010968892.1:0-20048 GCA_948208565.1 Hura crepitans | reverse complement strand
AAAGGGTATGAGAGCTTTCGGGCCTAAGTGTTATGTATCTACAGATGTGAGAGCCTTCGGGCCTAAGTGTTATGCATCTGCAAATGTGAGAGCCTTCGAGCCTAAGTATACATACCTATGGGTATGAGTGCCTTCGATCCTAAGTAATTTTGTTATCAAGTCTTAGTTAGTTGTCTTATTAATATGGCCATAAGTTAAATGTATTAAAATTATTCAAAAATGCATAATTTGGTATCATATGTTAAATGGCATCAATTTGTGACATATGTACATAATGAGGCCGAATGACTCAAAATTGGTATTAAGGTATCTAAATGTGTTTATTATCATTAGTATGGCTATAAATGGTGATTATATGTTAATACAACTCAAAACATTAATATGGATAGTTATGATGTGTATATATGAGTCTATGTGTTCATAAGGGCAATTATGACCCGAAAAACATGTATGTCATTATTCTTTGCAATGTATAACTACGGTATAGTTTCTTAAAAGTGCTATTATGATGATTTAATATATGTTATGCTTTATGGCCTATAAATGATTATTACATGATGTTTGTGATTTTTAGCATATTGGATATTTAAAGGCATGATTATTGCTTGAAATGTGCACGGTTGTGTATAGGTCACTGAAAATGCATGTTGTGATTATTAAATCTAAAAATAGCTTATGTCCATTTATAGACATGCAATAACTAACCTTTTGACAAGTTAAAGTGATTACACTACTAAGCGACAGCTTAGTGCATTGATTGTTTGCGATGCATAGGTAACAAGATAGCAGATTAAAGCCAAAGCTTCTGCATATTAAGAGACACAAAGATAACCCTTACATGGGTATTTTTGTACTTTTTGTAATAGTGAGATCCCAGAGAGATTGAGTTTAATTTGTGTTTTGCAGCGTGGTTTTTGTACTTAAATAACATTACTATTGACATTGCATTTTTTGCTTCTCGCATGTTTGTGTGTTGATTAATGAGTTTACATGTGAGAATGTTGGTTATAGAGAGCCTAAGGCTCATTGTGTTTTGTGTTGTATTGGAGGGTTAAGAGGGCCCATTAGAGTTAGAAATGAGTTTATTGATTATATAGAAGTATTTTTAAGTCGAAAAAAATTTGGGATTGTCCTATCACAGCCGTTGTGCTGCCGAATGTTTGACACGATGACCCTAATATTTTATCTCAATTTGTGTGCCAAAAAGGTTTTTAATGTTTTATTTGGTTTTCAAGTCAAGAAATGTTTTCTCATATGAAAGTTTTAAATTTTAAGTGTTTTGGTTAATGGAATTGGATATCGTTTTGCATGTACACATCCCTATTCTAGTCTGGTGTACAGATAGGGTGAAAGGTGCCATAGTCTCAGTTTTAGTCCTTTAATTGGTACCTAACTTGTCATTCTTATTCTCTTTCTGACCTCTGCTAGGTACTGGGGAGAAAGCTTGCAACTAAGTTGCATTAGCTTGCTTTTTTAAGTAATCCCTCTGATAATGCTCCTTAGAGCCACATACAAAACACTCTCCTCATTTCAATTGCCAACATGGTCCCTAATGTTTCCTATTACATGTCACGCACACTAGGGGTACATTCCTCACTGTATATTCTAGGGCACTAAAGGCCTATTGTAAAGGTCGAGGCCTAGATTGAGAAGCCTGACTAACCTCTGTATCTAGCCTTACCTCTAGGACTACTATGGGGCCTGAGACTCTTTCTACTTCTTGCCTGCACCAAGTACTAACCTTATTTGGCCTACAAAAAAAGATCTTTTCTTCTGAAATAATTCTCTCTTCTCTTTCACTATCTCTTCAATAACATAAGTTGCTGACACTAGTGCAGAAACCTCTTAAATCTATGTTGTGCCTATCTATATTCTCAGCTCTACATTAAGGCCCTTTTTTATGCTTTTACATCTTACCTTCGCAGTCGGCACTAACTCTTCTACATATCAACTCAATTGAGCAAACTCCTTCCCATTCTTTAACATGGACCTCCATCCCTGCTGTAAATTTAGGAACTCTTATCTCTTCTTATCAATATAAGTCTCAAATATATACCTCTTTCTGAACTCCTAGAGAAAGAAATCCCATGTGCGGTTAGCTACAGCTTTTGTTTTACATGTGGTATCCCACCAGTGAAAAGCTTTTTCCTAGAGGAGTAAGGTGGCACACTTTATATTCTCCTCTGGGGTACATTCCAACTGACCCGTTCCATCTAGTACTCAGCCTTGGTAGCATCATCCTCTACTATTCCTACAAATTCTAGGGTTCTATCTTCTTTACCCTCTCTAAATACATCTTTTATAATACCGGGGGGCTGAACTGGAGCTGGTGGTAGAGGTTTTGGAGCAATAGCTATAGTAATATGTTTGAGCAAATCCATAATTTGTTGTAATAATACTGAGGTAGCTTAAGCCTATGCCTATGCCTGACATACTACAACACTATGCACTGGAGTGGCTACACACACCTTTAGCCATGCATAGGGGTTAGAGCATGGCTTGCCACCTCTTCCCTCGGTCTTGGTGGGGTATGCTCACTTATCATACTTTACTATAAAAGAATAGACAATCAACCTCATATATTGTAGCTTTATTGGGACATAGAACCCTAGACCATGGCACTCATGTATACTATGCCTAAAAAGGCCTAAACTAGGCTCTAATACCACCAAATGTAACAACGCCTACCTAACTCTTAAAAGAACCTGACAGGAGATGATACTACTCGTAAGTCACTCATCCTATGATTACCCCAACTACCATTCACTTAACACTTATAGCCCGACCATCTCGATGATGTATTCTAGTTATTTCTTTGTTATTACCTTATGTTATCCTTATTTTGACTATAATTAGTTGATAAAACCATTTTATAGGACATAAATAGAGTTTACATAAATTTGGGCAGGTAACGACTACCTAGGTGAAAAACCAAAATTTTTAAACCTATTATAGGCACTTTTATATCAATTCTCAATATACTAACTATCTGCTGGACCCATCTGGTCCTCAGTCAATCATCCATATTTCAATTTAGTCAGACAAACTCAGGGTCTCAGAACCACATAAGTCAAGCATGGAAATATACAGACATATATTTATATATACAGATATTCATTAAGCAGTTCTAGTTTATAGTTTACAGGTCACAGTGTGTCAACATACATGTTTAGCCAATTTACAATCCTAGGGCCAAAACCCTCTAGAAATAAGTGTTGAACCTCTATACATACAAAATTAGATAGAAGATATACCTTGAAAGGCTGATCAGCTAGACTGTATCACTAAGGCTAGACTACTCTATAATTTACAACCTGCACATCAAAACATCGACATGTTGAGTATAAACTCAGTGTTGAATTTATGTAATATATTTGTGTCATAGTTGAAAACATGAAATATGCACACATAAAACTAGTTAAGTGCTTATACGAGTTCAGATAAATGCAATTCTGTCATTTATTAACTAGTCTTATTACTTAATATTCATTATCTTATAGCCTATTCAATTTACTCCTGTATATGGGTCATCAACTCAATTATGCTAGTCGAGTCATACAGAAGCTGTCATTATTACATTTTATGTGTGTGTATTCCTTTTTACTCTTTTAGGCCCATATTGGAAAGACTACACCTAAAAACACTGGATAGTGAGATCCAAACCATACAGCGGCCCACATTTTAAACATCAGTGGCTGCACCTAACCATATCCATCCGATAGTAGGGATCAATTCATCTAAACCTCCCAAATTGTAGTGGTAGGGATTAATCTTGGTAGACCTCCCAATAGGTGTAGGGATAGCAAGGATCAGCCTTGTGGAACCTCCTAAATCCCAATCATCATATCATCTTAGGCGGATAGCAGAGATCAACCTTAAGGGATCTCCCAAATCCACCAATAAGGTAGCCAAGCAAGGATGAACCCATATGGACCTCCCAATACCCGTGTGTGCAGGGTTCACTATCAAAACCTCGATGGCTGCACCCGCCATCAAATACCATAGGCAATGGCCTAGATGTAACAACTCAAAATCCTAACTCTCGTGAATAGTACTTTCTAAGATGAATAGTGCTTCTTGAGACTTGAATCACACTAATTGTACCAATGAGAAGTATTAATTACAAGAGAATGTTAGGCAAAGTTTGAAGCCAATCCGAAGATGTTTGGATGGTTAAAAATGCTAATTAAGATTTCACGGCAGTATCCTGTGAATAGTGCTATAGACAAAGCTGAAGCATAAAATAAATTAAAGGTTGCTCAAAATAATTCAAAAATATTACAACCTAATATTCAAATATTTTGAATAGTGCAATGACTTTGGAATTAGAATTTTCAGACTTTAAGAGCTATTTTTACCCAATTTTTATGACAGAAAATATGTTAATTTTTCGAGTTATTGTCAGAATTTGGGCATAAGATTTTGAGAGAATTTAGGGCTTAGATTTATGGAATTTTAGGGATAGGAATGGAGGAAAACTAACTTTTCTATCGGTTATAATAATTTTTTGAAGAAAAGAAAATTTATTTTTGTGGAAAGTATAAATAGAGGAAACTTATCTTCCTCTCATATACACCACACACAAATCCTCCTCTCCTCCTCTCCACTCCATTTTCAGCACTCCTCTCCCTCTCACTTTCTTTGTTCAATTCTCTCTCCTCGTAGGGACCCACAAGGTGAGTTTAGACCCAAAACGATAAGCGTTATGAGATGAGTCCGTGGATGCCAAAATCGTCTGTAATGGCAGAGTATTTTGGGAGCAAAACTAAAAAAACTAAGGTGAATCGTAACTTTCTCTCTCTTTAGTTTCCTTTTTTTGCAAATTTTATTTTTCATGGGTTCTTAAAATGTTGTAGAACATGTATCTAGGCTCGAAATATTTTTTTTCAATTTTAGATTATTTTATATTATTTATTAAAGTTCATACCCTTTTGTATTCGTAGGTAAAATGGCAACCTAAGATTCTGAGGTAAGGAAAAGGCTTGAGCTGACTTCAGGGGTCCCATACAACCATAATTGGTTTGTGTAATCACTTTAATTTGAGTGAAATGGCATGAATATTATTTATGGTGTATGGATATAAATATGGAAATAAATGCATTATGATGATGATTTATGGATGGTGGTTAAGTGTATTTGTTATGCATTTGATGAGAATTATGCTCTATAAGTGTCGTAATATGTGTGATTGAATTGGTGTTGAAGGTTGCTTAATTTGGGTTTAAAAATGGATGGATTTTCTGCAAAAATCACTAGAAATTTGCATATTTGCTGCTAAAAATGAGGCCTCATAGCCATGAACTTTTAGCAGGTCACACCCATGACCCCTCCAAGCCAAAATGCATGTTTCAAAAGTTTTAAGGGTGTCATGGCTATGACCCATAAAGGGTCATGACCGTGACCCATTTTGACCATTATTGACCACATATTGTTTTCTTTATAACTTTTTCAATTCTTAATGTAATTTTAAACTATTTTCAACCCTATTTTTGTCACGATATTGAGAGTGTTTTAACCATTATTTGGGCATATTTTTATGAGTTTGTTAATGGGTTTTAAGACTTGAAATGTAATCCTATATTCTTAAACATTTAGGTCTAAAACTCTATGATGTTAATGGAACTCATGTTGTACCTCATGTACCATACGCATGTGAATGAACCTCGATCTTAAATCTAATATTTTTGAGTATTTTATGATGTCCTCATGTAACTATAAAGACTGTTATAGCCATAAGTGATCACATGTTGTCATTATTTATATTTGAGCCCAAGTTGGTCATGATATGCATAATGTGACATATATATGCTATAGGCATATGATATAGGCCGTGCTAATGTGCAAAATGGCCAATAAGATAAATGAATGTCACAAGATGGTGTGAAATGTATAATTGGTATAAATAACACAATATAATGAGTTTAATGATGCCTTGCTATATGCTATTGACCTATGTGATATAGGTACACAGTGATAAGTATGAAACCATGATACCTAGGTTAAAATAAGCAATAATTGCTACCTTTGTTAATAACAACTAAAATGGCAGAACATGATCAGTTTAGTTATACCTATACCCTTAAACAAACCAATTTAGATAGATTGATCGATTAACTAGGATATCAGTTACTGCTAATATACCTTCAAGTATAAGACCTACGGGTTGCTTTATTGTGCTAACGAGCACTAGCCTTCGGGCATGATACCGTGAGCCTTCAAGCATGATACTATAAGCCTCTGGGTATGGTACTGTGAGCCTTTAGGCATGATACCATAAACCTCCGAGCATGATACCATGAGCTTTTAGGCATGATACCGTGAGCCTTTAGGCATGATATCGTGATCCTTCGGGAATGATACTGTGAATCCACTATCTAGCCTTGGATAGTTGTAGTGATATTATAGGCATTAATTAAACTAATAAGTATCATGGTTAATAAAGAAGTAACATATCTTGATTTTAACCTCATCTTTATGGCATGTAAATAAAGTATGATGTACGGATTGTTATGCTGACTGTGTGATGATCATATTCTTAAGCCTATTGTTTGCTCTATGTTGTATAGGATTAGGTACATGGCATATTCCATGATTATTGCATGTTGTGTAGTATTTAAGTTTTTCAATATAATGATTTTTGCTAATGCATGATTGATTATATATAAGTGTGCTTGTTAAAGTGATTACACCACTAAGCTTTATGCTTAGCACATTGCTTATTTTTGCAATGTGTAGGTTGAAGAAAAATACATATTAGAGTCAAAGCCTCTACACCATAGGAGATGTGAAGAATTACCCTCTGGGTAAATTTTGTTTCTTTGTATAATAATGTAATAGCATTTATAGTACTCTTGTGATCTAATAGAGGGATTGGGCCTAATTTGTGTAGATTAGTTAGTTTTATAACTCTAAGTACCCTATGGTTTTGTAAACTTTTATTATAATGTTTTAAATTGTATTGCATGAATTGTGTGATATCTATTACTTCTGCATGTGATGAATGCTACTGAGGGTGCCTGAGGTCCCATTGAGTTTTTGTATAATGTTTCGATGAGCCTAAGGCTCTATTGTATGTGATATGTCATTTTGATAAGTTTGAAGGGTCAGGAGGACCTAGGTGGTTGAGAAACTATTGTGCCATGATTATAAACGTGTTTTCAAAGTAGGTTCTATTGGAAAAGTGTCCTAGTATAGTTATTATACTGCTAAAATTTCAACATGATGACCCTACTAGTTCCCTCATAATACGTGCCAAAAATAAATTTCACATTTTTACATCTTCTTGATTTTTAAATATTTTAAGAAATAAAAAGTTTTAATTGGGTTAGGTTTATGTATATAGATTTTGAATACTGTTACACATTGTGTGCTTTCGCTATTCAATCCTGTGTACGGTATGGGTGGCAGGCGTCACACTTAAGTGGTATTAGAGTTCTGATTTAGGGTTTCCTCTAGACCTATGGGTTATACAAGAGTACTATAGTGTGTAGAACATTTACATTATTATACTTTACATATGGTGGCTTATAATATGTCTTTCTTACCTTTAAGCATAAAGATGAGTCACAGTACAACTTGAGATGAGGAAAAGGAGGTAGAGAGCCATTTCCTACCACAGTAGCACAAGAGGGTGCTTAATCTATGAGCATGACTCCTAGTGATATGGGACATGTTGCGCCAAGGCAGTAAGACCCATTAGCCTGGTTAGAGACCATGCTAGAGTCAGTGAGATAGGCAACGGTAGTTGTAGTGACTACTACGGCTACTACTACTGTTGTTGCTATAGCATAGTAGGTAGTTCCACCTCCTGTACCCTAAAAGCCACAAGCATTTCAGAGAACCTACCGAGAGTAGCTACTGAAGAATGGGGCAGAGTTCTTTAAGGGAGTTGAAGAGGATGATTCTAGCTAGGTAGAGTATTGGTTGGACTTGATAGTCATGATTATGCAGTAGCTCATATGCCCTCCAGATGAGTATACATCATATGCCATCTTTATGCTATCAAAGGAGGCACTGAAGTGGTGGGAAACCATCATAGGGCATAAAGCGGTAAAGGATCTGACCTAGGAGTTTTTCATGAGGGAGTTTAAGAAGAAGTATATCTTAGAGTTTTACCTAGATCAGAAGTACCAAGAATTCATAGATCTTAAGCAGGGGCATCGAACCATAGCTGAGTGTGAGAAAGAGTTTGCATGATTAAGCTATTATGCTAAGGTAATTGTTGCTACAAAAGAGGACAGATGCAAAAAGTTTGAAAAAAGGCTAAACTTGGACATCAGGTACCAAGTTAGCCAAATGAGGATTTGAGACTTCTCAGCTTTAGTGGATACATGACAGACAATAGAAATGATTCAGTAGTTGAGATAGAAGTGAGATAGCTTTAAGAAGTGGTCATATAGCCAAGGATAGGGCAGTTCAGGGTATAACCCAGACAAAAAGCAAAAAGATTAGTAATTTAAGAATAAACAGGATAAGAAGCATAAGCAGAGTTAGAGATTAGGTTAGGGATCTAGGTCACAGTCCAGGCAATGAACACAAGCTTCAGGTGTCTCTAGATCTATAGCAAGTAGTGCTCCAACACTAGAGTGCAAGATTTACCACAAGATGCATAAGGGAGTGTGTTAAAGGACATTATGGTATGTTTACTGAAGTTGTGGCACTAGAGATCATCTCCAAAAAGAATGTCTTAGAAAGCTATAAGAGTCATCATAGAGGTGAGATTAGAAAGAGATTGAAAAGAGAGCTGGGGCAAGATAGAGAGACAAGTCAGAGAGTGGGGCTTCAGTGAGGCTGTATGCCATTAGGACATATAAGGAGGCAGAGGCTACATATGTTATAGTGGGTATATTCCATATCTTTGATTTACTTACTTTAGCACTAATAGATCCAGGGTCTATATATAGTTATATACGCACAATATGGGTTTTAGACAGGGGTTTAGTGTCGGATGACCTTAGTTTTGACATGATGGTTAGCAATCCGATTAGACAGCACATCATAGTGAGCAAGGTTTATAGAAACTTTCCTTTGTCAGTACAAGGACATGTTTTCATAGCAAATCTCATTGAACTACCATTCAATGAGTTTGATCTTATCCTGGGCATGGACTGGTTATCCAAGTATCATGCCATGGTGGACTGCATAAGGAAGAGGATCACATTGTTAGATGATGATGATGGGATAGAAGTGATAATAAGAGGTGAAAGTTTAGATTGCACAACTAATATAATATCTACAGTTGTAGCTAAAAGGTTGATGTGAAAAGGTTGTCAAGCTTATCTTGCTTATGTCGTTGACACCCAAAAGGAAGAATTAGAAGCAAGTGAGATATCGGTAGTAGTAGAGTACAAAGACATTTTCCCAGATGAGCTTATGAGTTTGCCACTAGAACGGGAGTTAGAGTTTGGGATTAAAGTTATGCCAGGCATAGCACTAGTGTCTATAGCTCCATATCAAATGGCTCAAGTAGAATTGAAAGAGTTAAAGGTTTAGTTGCAAGACCTCTTTGACAAAGGTTTATTAGACCAAATGTTTCTCCTTGGGGAGCACTAGTCCTATTTGTCAAGAAGAAAGATAGTTCTTTGAGATTATGTGTAGACTACAGGCAGTTGAATAAAGTCACAATCAAGAAAAAGTATTCCTTACCATAGATCGATGATCTTTTTAAGCTTAGAGGAGCAAGTGTCTTTTCTAAGATCAACCTTAGATCCAAATACTATTAGTTGAGAGTGAAGGAAGTGGACATACACAAGGTAGCTCTTAGGACTAGATATGGTCAAAATGAGTTCCTTGTGATGCCATTCGGGTTGACTAAAACACTAGTAACTTTTATGGACCTCATGAACAAGATCTTTAGACCATTTCTAGATTATTTTGTGTTGGTTTTTATAGATAACATTCTTATATACTCCAAGAATAGAGACAATCATGTAAGGCATTTATGGACAGTTCTTCAAATTTTGAGGGATGAGAAACTATATGCCAAGCTTAGTAAGTGTGAGTTTTAGCTAGAGGAGGTATCATTTTTGGGACACATAGCATCAATAGAAGGTATAAGAGTTGATTCGAGAAAGATTCAAGCATTTATGGAGTGGAAACCACCAAGGAACACGACTAAGATTTGGAGTTTCTTGGGTTTAGCCGGGTATTATAGAAGGTTTGTTACGGAGTTTTCATTAATTACAACTCTTATGACATGCCTTCTAAGGAAAGATGTGTCACTCGTATGGAATAGCAAGTGTCAGGAGAGCTTTAACAAGCTTAAGAGTATGTTGATAGAGGTGCCAATTTTGGTACAACTAGAGACAGAAAAAGAGTTCACTATCTATAGTGATGCCTCATTAAATGGATTTGGCTATGTTCTTATGCAAGATGGCAAAGTGGTTGCCTATGCTTCACGACAGTTGAAAACACATAAGAAAAATTACCCGACACATGATTTAGAGCTTACAACTATTGTGTTTGCTTTAAAGATATGGAGGCACTACCTTCATGGTGAGAAGTGCTACATCTACACGGATTACAAGAGTTTAAAGTATTTACTAATGTAAAAAGAGCTTAACTTGAGATAAAAGAGATGGATAGAGTTAAGTAAGGACTATAATTGCCTTCTTGACTACCATCCTAGAAAAGCAAATATTGTTATGGATGCCTTGAGTAGGAAGCTCATGTCAGCCTTGAAGGCTATGAGAGTTAGGTTAAAGCTACAAGATGATAGTGGTTTGTTAGTTGAGTTGTATATACAACCAAGCTTAGTTCAGACCATCAAGGATTTACAAAAAGATGATTAGAGGCTTTTGAGTATCATAGGTATGATCCAAGAGGGGAAGCTGACAAAATTCATGCTAAAGGAAAGTGAGTATTTATATTGTCATGATCATTTATGTGTGCCAAACAAGAAAGGGCAGAGATAGTAGATTCTATAAGAAGCACATAGTACACCTTATACGATGCATCCTGGCAGTACAAAGATGTACCAGGACCTAAAGATGGCATATTGGTGGCTAGGTATGAAAAAGGATGTGACAAATTTTGTGACTAGATGCCTCACTTGTTAGTAAGTGAAGGTCGAGCATCAAGTTCTTTCTGGGTTGCTTCATCCTATAGCAATACCAGAATGGAAATGGGATAGTCACTATGGATTTCATGTTTGGGCTACCCTTGACAAGGAATAAGTATGACACGGTTTGGGTAGTGGTCAACAATTTAACTAAGTCGAGTCACTTTATACTAGTAAGGAAGGATTACTTGATGGAGAAGCTAGCTGAGCTATATATTGATAAGATCATGAGGTTACAGGGTATGTCTTCATCTATTATATTAGATAGAGATCCCTATTTTACATCAAGATTTTAGAGAAAACTTCAAAATGCTTTGGGGATAAGGCTTAGCTTCAGCACAGGTTTTCAACCTCAAACGAATACCCAATCGGAGAGGATTATTCAGGTGCTTGAAGATATGCTTTGAGCATGTGCCATAGAGCTTAAAGGTAGTAGGACAATTATACTCCTTTAGCAAAGTTTGCATAAAACAACAGTCATTAGGTGAGCCTTGGTATGGCACCATATGTGACCTTGTATAGGAGATGATGACTAACTCCATTGTATTAGAGTGAGTTGAGTGAGCACAAGCTCAGGGGACTAAATTTAGTCAAAGATGCTAAGGAGAAGGTAAAGATTATCAGAGAGAGGCTAAAAGCAGCTTCAGATAGATAGAAATCCTATGCGGATTTGAAGAGAAGAGATATCAAGTATAAAGTTGGTGACAAATTTTTTCTAAAAGTATCTCTATGGAAAAAGGTGTAAAGGTTTGGTAAGAAAGGGAAGTTAAGTTTGAGGTTCATTGGGCCATATGAGATCATAGAACATATGGCTCCATTGGCCTACAGACTAGCTTTGCCTCTAGAGTTATAGCAGATTCATGATGTGTTTCATGTCTCGATGTTGAAAAGATATAGATCAAACCCTTCACATGTTTTGATAGCTAGTGAAGTGGAGATAAGACCAGATTTGTCATATGAAGAAGAACCTATTGGTATCCTAGCCAGAGAGGTCAAGGAATTATGAAACAAGACTATGCCATTGGTGAAAGTCTTATGGCGACATTACAGTATGGAAGAGGCTACTTAGGAAAGTGAGGCTAATATGTAGGAACAAAACCCATAATTGTTTGAACTAGGTATGTTAAGGAATGCATCTTTTTTAAGAGGGGAAGAAATGTAATGACCTAAAAATCCCAACTCTCATGAATAGTACTTTCTGGAATGAATAGTGCTTTTCGAGACCTGAGTCGCACTAATTATACCAATAGAAAGTATTTATTACAAAAGAATTTTGGGCAAAGTTTGAAGCCAATCCGAAGTTGTTTGGATGGTTAAAAATGCTAATTAAGATTTTAAGGTAGTATTTTGTGAATAGAGCTATAGACAAAGCTGAATCTAAAATAAATTAAAAGTTGCTCAAAATAATCTAAAAATATTACAACCTGATACTCAAATATTCCGAATAGTCCAACGACTTTGGAATCAAAATTTTATGAGTTCAGGAACTATTTTTACCCAATTTTTAGGACAAAAAATATGTTAATTTTTTAGGTTATTATCGGAATTTGGGCATAAGATTTTAAGAGGATTTAGGGCTTGAATTAATGGAATTTTGGGGATAAAAATGGATGAAAACTGACTTTTCTATCGATTATAATAATTTTTTGAATAAAGGAAAAATTATTTTTATGGAAAGTATAAATAGAGGAAACTTATCCACCTCTTATATACACCACACACAAATCCTCCTCTCCTCCTCTCCACTCCATTTTCATCACCCCTCTCCCTCTCACTTTCTTTATTCAATTCTCTCTCCTCAAAGGGACCCAAGAGGTGAGTTTACACCTAAAATAATGAGTGTTCCAAGACGAGCCCATGGATGCCAAAATCATCTATAATGGCAAAGCATTTTGGGAGGAAAATCGAAAAGAAAATTAAGGTAAATAGTAACTTTCTCTCTCTCGGGTTTTCTTTTTTTGCAAATTTTATTTTTCACGGGTTCCTAGGATGTTGTAAATCATGTATCTAGGCTCAAAATATTTTTTGAGTTTTAAATTATTTTATATTATTTATTGAAGTTTGTACCCTTCTATATTTATAGGCAAAATGACAACCCTAGCCTCTCGAGGTAAGGAGAAGGCTTGTGCCGACTTCGGGAGTCCCATATGACCATAATTGGTGTGTGTAATCACTTTAATTTTAGTGAAATGGCACGAATATTAATTATGTTATATGGATATAAATGTGGAAATAAATGCATTATGATGATGATTTATGGATGGTTGTTGAGTGTATTTGTTATGCATTTGATGAGAATTATGCTCAATAAGTGTTGTAATATGAGTGATTGAATTGGTGTTGAAGGTTGCTTGATTTGGGTTTGAAAATGGATTGATTTTTCGCAAAATCGCTAGATATTCATGTGTTTGCTGCTAAAAATGAGGCCTCACGGCCATGACCTTTTAGTAGGTTATGCCCGTGACCCCTTCAGGCCAAAATGCAAGTTTTTGGAGTTTTAAGGGGGTCTTAGTTGTGACCCATAAAGGGTCATGACTATGGCCCATTTTGACCACTGTTGACCACATATTGTTTTCTTCATAACTTTTTTAATTCTTAACGAAATTTTAAACTATTTTTAGCCCTATTTTTGTCATGATATTGATAGTATTTTGAACATCATTTAGGCATATTTTTATGAGTTTTTAAAGGGGATTTAAGACTTGAAATTTAATATAATATTCTTGAATATTTAGGTCTAAAACTCTATGATGTTAATGGAACTCATGTTGTACCTCGGGTACCATGTGCATGTGAGTGAACCTTGATCTTAAGTCTAATATTTTTGAGTATTTTATGATGTCCTCATGTAACTATAAAAACTATTATAGCTATAAGTGATCACATATTGTCATTATTTATATTTGAGCCCAAGTTGGTCATGCTATGCATAATGTAATATATATATATGCTATGGGCATATGATATAGGCCGTGCTAATGTGCAAAATGGCCAATAAGATAAATAATGTTATAAGATGGTGTGAAATGTATAATTGGTATAAATAACATAATATAATGAGTTTACTGATGCCTTGCTATGTGCTATTGACCTATGTGATATGGGTATACAATGATAAGTATGAAACTGTGATGCCTAGGTTAAAATAAGCAATAATTGCTACCTTTATTAATAATAACTAAAATGGTAGAACATGATTAGTTTAGTTATGCCTATACCTTTAGACAAACTAGTTAAGATAGATTGAACGATCAACTAGGATATTAGTAGTAGCTAATGTACCTTCTGGTATGAGACCTATGGGTCGCTTTGTTGTGTTGATAAGCACTAGCCTTCAGGCATGATACCATAAGCCTTCGAGCATAATACCGTAAGCCTTCAGGCATGATACTGTAAGCCTTTGGGCATGATACCATAAGCCTCTAGGCATGATACCGTGAGCCTTCAGTGCATGATACCATGAATCCACTATCTAGCCTTGGATAGTTATAGTGATATTATAGGCATTAATTAAACTAATAAGTATCATGGTTAATAAGGAAGTAATATATCTTGATTTTTAACCTCATCTTCATGGCATGTAAATAAAGTATGATGTACAGATTGTTATGTTAACTATGTGATGATCATATTCTTAAGGCTGTTGTTTGCTCTATGATGCATAGGATTAGGTATATGGCATATTTCATGAATATTGCATGTTGTGTAATATGTAATTTTTTCAATATAATAACTATTACTAATACATGATTGATTATATATAAGTGTGCTTGTTAAAATGATAGCACCACTAAGCTTTATGCTTAGTACGTTGCTTGTTTTTGCAATACATAGGTTAAAGAAAAATACAGATTAGAGTCAAAGCCTCTACACCATAGAAGATGCAAAGAATTAGCCTCTAGGTAAATTTTGTTTCTTTGTAAATGTATAATGATGTAATAGCATTTATAGTACTCTTGTGATCTAATAAAGGGATTGGGCTTAATCTGTGTAGATCGGTTGGTTTTGTAACTTTAAGTACCCTATGGTTTTGTAAACCTTTAATACAATGTTTTAAATTACATTTCATGACTTGTGTGATATCTATTGCTTCTACATGTGATGAATGCTGTTAAGGGTGCTTGAGGCCCTATTGAGTTTTTGTATAATGTTTTAATGAGCCTGAGGCTCCATTATCTGTGATATGTTGTTTTAATGAGTTTGGAGGGTTAAAAGGACCTAGGTGGTTAAGAACTATTGTGCCATGATTATAAAAGTGTTTTCAAAAAAGGTATTATTTGGGAAAATATCCCAATACAATCTTTATACTGTCAAAATTCTGATATGATGACCCCACTAGTTACCTCGTAATGCGTGTCAAAAATGATTTTCACGTTTTTACATCTTGAGTTTTAAAACATTTTAAGAAATAAAAAGTTTTAATTGGGTCAAGTATTTGTATATGGATTTTAGATCCGTTACGCATTGTGTGCATCCGCTATTCGGTGTGGTGTATGGAATGGGTGGCAGGCATCACACTAGAAGTACCAAAACCTATAGTAGTTGCTAATCCCTAGTTGACTGGTCAACCTATCTTGTAGGTATTTAACTAATATGGGCCAATTCCTAGTTACAATTTTTATTTGACATAGTCATAAGTTATTTGTCATTACTCATAATTTAGTTTATATTCATCATAGTTATATGCTCATTTCCATTTCTACATGTCTTACAAGTACGAGCCATTTGCTATCATGCCACTATTCATTTAGTCCTTTCTAAGACCTCAATTCTCAAGTAAACATGATCATAGAATTCATCTTATTTTCATTAATATTACATATCATCATAATTGCAATTTTCATACCTTAATGTAATTATTATTACTATTACTAAACATCACATTTACTTGCATTCTTTCCTCTAGTTCACTTATATACATTTATCTATACAATGCCATATTCTCACTACCATAAATAGTCACTTTTGTACATATACATACTTATCCTACTTTATCACATTTTAGGCCACACCATGTTTGTTTACCAAACATTAATTTCTTTATCCATTTCGCATTACAAGTATACTTTATGTCCACTTTTTATCCTAATTACACTACCAACACTTATCACACACAAGTGTACACTACATTACTACTATATATACCATTCGGCCACACCTTAAATGCACACATGCACAAGACTTTCTTTTATACCAATCATGCTTATAAGCTTTTCATCTATATACTAACATAATCACATTACCATTACCTATGAACATGCACACATACATATAATCTCACACTTTTATATACACTTTTTCATACACACTCATGCACACACATGACAACACATATATATTACCTCAAATTCACATACCAAGGGTGTCAAAACACTTTTTTCTACCATTTTAGGCCATTAGTTGCCTTCCTTGCTCAAGATTTCCTTCTTTACCTACAAGCATATTCATTCTAGGGTTTAGAAAATTCCTAAAAATTCTAAATAGGTCCAATTTGAGAACTAATTACATGGTTATGCTTAGATTGCTTAGGACTACATAAAAAAATGGCACTATTCACTAAGTGTGTATATCTCACTTTTGACCTACTTTTTTTGAATTCTGTCAGTTGGAATGGTTTTCTAAGACTGTGGAGGCAAAGAACCATATAAGGTTTATGGGATTTATACTTGTATAGAGAGAGAAATGAAGCAAAAATGGTAGAGAGAGAATATGAAAAGGTGGCATTAGCTTCTAATGGATAGGGAGGAAGATGACTTCTATTAGCACATGTGATACTGTCACATGTTTTAAGGCTTTTATATTAATAAGGTGGATGGCTCGGATCACACCACGTGTCGATCCAGTGGTCCATTTTAACCCTTTTTTAAACTTTAAAAATTTTAAATAATTTCTCTAGGCCTCCAAAAATCATGATTTTAGTGTCAAAAATCCTAGATAGTGCCCATTAAAGGCCTTAAAAAATCTCAAGTCAAAACTCCCTTAGAAACTAAGTTTATTATTCACTCACATAATTAAGAAATTTTGAATAAATATCAAACAACCTCAGAATATTAAAATTCCTTCACCAGTAGACTCATTAGAATTTTTAACCTTCAAGGTATGATATTTTTAGGTCCATCCAGGCACATCCTAAAGTTATCCCGACATAATCTCAACTAAGGTCACTATTCACTAGTTCTTAGCCTAAAATGATTTATTGGTTCTACTAAAATTTTTAATTCTTTTATTTTTTACTTTCTTGGCCATCAAAGTTTTATGACTAGTACTTCCCTTTCTGGCCATCATAAGGTGCCCCGGTGTCCCAGAAGACACTATTCATGCCCTAGAGGTACAATTCAAGAAACTTAAATTTATAGGTGTTACAATCACATAAAAATAATTCACAACTATAATGTCAAATATGCCTTCAAGTAATATTTTACTTTCTACTTAGACATACTCAGCCAACCAAACACTTGACCTACCAATTGACCTCATTCTTACCTTATATCCTAATTTGACACCTTAGTATCTATCAAAATCAATACTAATGTAGATTTTCAAATAAAACACACATTAACTTCAATTTATGCTTTATTGATCATTTAGCCTACCTCAAAATTTATTAACCTTAATGGTTTTTCTTACATAATCCTTTCTACATGAAAATCTCATAATTTTGTTAATTTAGCTACTTACATATTATTCATTTTCCAATTCTAAAGTCATTTTCCCTTTACGTTCATTTATCATTCAATTTTAGGCAACAAGATGAATTAGCTTTCACTTTGCAATCTTTACTTAAACACACACATATTCTCATTTGGATGTATAACATTCAACCTATGCATCACTGTCACACTACATGCATACAACTTCTCCCACTTGACATGCACAAAGCCAAGTAAGCTTACTACAACTGAAGTTAATTAATCAATTACATAACTTGCATAAACCTTTCCTAAAGCATCTCAATTTCACTATCTCAACGGAATTTATAGGTTAGAAGTACCAACATCAAGAAATAAGTCTCCTAAAGCTAAAAATTACTTCTCCTCTTTCAAAAATTGAAAAACCAAGCTTCTTTCTCTCAAAAAGTTATTTTGTCAAAAATTTTAGCTTCCTTAAACTCATGTGCAGTGGAAATTAAACATCTATGGAACCTTAGCAAAGTTTAGAACACTAAAAATTGAAAAACAAAAATTAAAGAAATCATAGAATAAGAAATTATTATTCTCTATGCGATTACAATTTGCAACTTTTCACCTCACCAGGTTGTCGCAGGCCATAGTGATCCTCTAAGGTATCTACAATAGTAGCACATTTATTGAGAACTCTCCAAGAGGTGCATAAGTGAATTTTTATTTCTAGGTGTTAGTAAGAAATAAAACTCAAGAAGACAAAAAAAAAGGTGAAGGCTTAAATGAAGGTAAATTTGTGGCAATAGTAGATAATTATTCTCTCTTTTGAGGATTTCTTTTTGTGAATGACTTCACAAGGGTATTTATAACCTTTTTATTCATCCTTATGTTAGATTTTCTAGCCATTAAACCTTTAAATGATGATTAAAAATAGGTTATTAATTAATTATTTAAAAGGCCCAATTCTAATCCAATCACTTAAAACATTTAATTCATACTTAATTAATGTTTTAAGCTTTTCTCTTATACTCTAAGCTCAATAAGCCTTCTCATTTTATTTATTCTTACTTAATGAAATCACATATAATTAAATACTTTGAAGTTTTACCTCAATAATTTGCTCCTACCAGTGTGTGACCTTATGGGTTTTTGAAGCATGTTGGCACTACGCAGTGGACAAGAGTTTTAATCCAACGGGATTCTTATGGTCCAATCTAATTAGTCAAATAATTGATTCCCAATCAATCATCACCTTATGTATAAGTCTAGATTAGTGTCTAGCAATGCATCAAGATTACACTAGAGCCAAATATGTCAAGTGGTTTAACCTAACACTTTCATACACAGTTGTTGTGCAATTTGTCTTTTCTCTAGACTTTGTCACATTTAGGTTTGAGTATTTGACATGTATGAACTCAATACTTGATTTGGTATGTTAAATCAAGCCCCAAATATGTTAGTTATAATATTTATTCCTTTATTCCAAAAATGACCTTGTGAATCTCATTCACAAATGTATTTTACTTTGTCCAAAGATCCCAGAATAGAGGTATATTAGAATAGTGAGACAAACACCACCCCAATATAATTCGAAGTGTTAAATCCTTTAATGATATTCAACTACCTTCATGTATTTCAAACTATACCTAATCACTTATCTATGTATACACCTTAGTGATGTAAAAGCACTGGAATCAAAGCATAGTTATTCATTCTTAAGATAACCTTAGTGATATCATGTTTGATATCCTTGCACAATTGATATGATAAGATAATTTCACTGATATAGATTATTTATCCACGTGATCATTCTCATGTCGGGTCTCTAATTAACTTATTTCTTAAACAAGAATCCACATGTTATCTCCAAGCATTGCCATGCTTATAGCTTGTGAGAACTAGTGATTGACTAGGTCAAAGAGAATAAAATATACTAGTCTATCCATATTAACATTGTCCTATCTTGTTAATATTATGACTACAGATAGTTTTGGTATTTCACATTTACTTGCAACAAGAATCTCACATTATAAACACTTCATAACTTTCTTTGCATTGAGAATATACTAAAGACTTTATTACATAGTTTAAGATCATATCAAGCAAATGAATTAACATAAGTACTATAGTAATAATGAATGCCTTTTTATTGTAAACCAAAGTTCATTATATACACAAAATATCCCTATTACATTCATGCTCTAGGGCATACTACTAAAAATCTCTCACTTCAACTAGAGCTAATCTCCCATATACCTAATACCCATATTATTTAAATGAAGATCAAATCTATTATGAGATAGTGCCTTAGTGAGAGGATCAACAATGTTATGATCATTAGGGACTCTTTAAATTTTTACATCTTGCCT